>PVIR01005344.1:0-21927 GCA_004026965.1 Petromus typicus
CCAGGATCAAACTTGGGACCTTGCACTAGCAAGGCAAGTGCCAGAACCACTGAGCTAAATCCCTGGCCCTAGACTGACTTGCTTTTGAGCATATAAAATTGTGCTGTGTGCAGCTTTCTGTAATTCCATTTCTTTTACTAAGCATTACATCTCTAAGACTCATTCGTGTGGTGTTTGTATGTAGGCTCATCTGTCTTTCCTGCTGTGTCGTCGGTTTCATTGTGAAGCTCTGTGAAAGTCACAGTGTTTCTAGTCTCGTGCTGTCGTGAGCAAGGCTGCTGTGAGCATTGTTAGCTGCATATTTGCCCCGAGCACGTGTGTGAGAGCTTCTCTAAGGCAGGCACTTCGGGGCCTGTGCAAGCACCGGTTCATCTACTGAGGATGCTTCGGGTCTCACAGAAAAAAAGAGCCATCTTGATGGGGCTGCCTGAGGTGTGGCTTGTGCCACCATGCCTGACACTGTCACATTTTTGAAATGTCGTATGTTGGCTGCTTTCATAGATAACTTATGATGGTCGGGGATTTAGTTCAGTGGTTCTGGTGACTGCCTCGCAAGGACAAGGTCCTGAGTTCAATCCCTGGTACCACATACAACAATGCCAGGCATAGTGGCTCACGCCCACCAGCAATCAGCACCACATTCCACAGTGCTGGTCAGGGTGGCTCACGCCTGTAATCCTGGCACTCAGGAGGCAGAGGCAGGAGGATTGCTGTGATTTTGAGGCTTGCCTGGCCTTACAGTGAGCTCAGGGCAAGGCTGAACTACAAAGTGAGACTCTGTCTCAAAAAAAAGAAAAGAAAAGAAAAAGAAAATTAATGACGTAGGTAGGTGGGAACCTTGCTTACCAATAACTTTGGAGTGGGCAGCACGATGGGTGCCCCTGTATGCAACTTGTGACCACGAAGCACTGAGTCCATCAGGGTAAGCAGATCTGTCTCTCCCCACCCCCCTGGGTTCCCTGTGGGCCTCAGAATCTCAGATGTGGGGGCTCTGCTCAGTCCCTTCCCTGTTTCCTCTCCAGAGGTGGGCTGTAAGCCCCCAAGGCCCTGTCCCACTGTGACGGTGGTCTGCTGTCTCTGGGGAGCTAGGAGAGATCACAGTGGTTCTGTCTGGAGCCACGGGCAGGCTCAGGGCTGGGGTTGAGGCTCTGCCCATGTGCAAGGCAGGGTCTGCACGTCTCCCTCCACGGTCTAAGCAGAGCCCCCAGCTGATGCTGCAGTGGAAGGGTGTAACCACTGCCATCTGTAGCTCATTCTGCTGGCATGAATTTTGTGAACAGCATTTTTAATCATCTTTATGAACTCCAAGTCCAGTTGCAGCAGGTTGAGTTCTCTGTGATGATGGAAAGACTCAGCTGTGAAGCCAGTGCTTTTGGTTCCAACATCTCTGCCTCACTCTGGATCCTTCCGTTGCCTTCTCTCATCTTCCCCTTTCTTCTTCTTCTGTGTATCTTCAAGAGGAGGAGGAGGAGAGTGTGTTTTGTTGGGTTTTTTCATGCTACTTAGGATTTACAAAACACTTTTTATCTCTCGTGTTTTCCAGTTCTGCTGGTAAAAATGCTGAATGAGCTGCCCAGCAGCTGAGGTTAGAACTGCTGAGCTGAGTCCTGAACCCTGGCCCGGAGGCTGCCTCCTCCCTGTTCTTGCTTCCTAAACTCCCTCATCAGTCTGGCACGACCAGCTCTTCCGCCATCTTTTGCAGTCTGGCCTGCCCCAACCTAGGGCACATGGGCTGAGTAGTGGCAGCTGCCAGGCTGCCTGGTTTGTGCTGAATTGTGGTTTGTGGTTTGGGTATGTTCCCACGGTGCCCTTTGTGCATGTCATTGAGTTTCTCCTTTGCACGTGAGGAAAACCAAGCCCCAGGAGGGCTGCTCCTTAGAAAACCTTGCACCTCTGTGGGGCTTCATGTACTACGCCCTGACTGGGAATCTGGAATGCTGGGTTTAGATCCTCCAACCCACACACCTTTATTCGCTGCTCTAGGATAAAGTCACATGTCCTCATTTCCCCACTCAGAATGTGGGGCGAGGAAGACAGCTTCAGATCTCAGTTCCTGGAGGAGCTGTGGGAGGCACTTTGGGAGAAGTCAGCAGAGAGGCCTTTCGGCAGCAGAGCAAGTATATCATTCGGGCTGCAGGCGAATGTGGTGCCTGCTGCTGGCTGTGTACTCAGCGGTGGTGAGTTGCAGTTATTTTGCTTAGTGTGGAGCATTGGCTTGTTTGGCATCGGGATCACCGTGGTATTAGGAAAGCTCACTTGCAGGTGTGTCTGGATGGCCTTGGAGGTTCAGGTATCTTGTCCAGCGGTGAAAAAGCTGACTAATGCAAATAATGAGCTCCAGTTCCACCCATTTTCCAGCCAACGACAAGGTTCCATTCTTCATTATGGCCAAATAGTATTTCATTGTTTCTATATACCACATTTTAAAATGCATTTGTCTGTTGAAAAATACCTGGGCTGATTCCATATTGCTATGACTTTGTCTAATGGTACCCTCAAAGCCTTATGTGATTGTAGATGGAGCTTTTTCAGAGGTGGCTGAATTGAGTATGTGATTGATTCATGGTGCAATGCTAGGATTAAGGGTGCTAAAATAAAGGGTAGGTGATTATGAAGTCTGTCCACTGACTGGCTTAACACTGCCCTAGATAGAATATAAAAGAGGCAGAAAAAAGCTACCAAGATTCCTTGCTTGCTTTGCTACCTTCTGCCTGCCATGAACTATTTCTCCTCTGTGATGCCTGTCTGCCATGTACCCTGCTTGGAGCCAGCTGATTATGGACGGAAACCTCTACAAACTGTGAGCCAAATAAACTTTTCCTCCTTTAACATTGGGTGTCAAGTAGTTTGTCTCTGCAATGAGAAAAGTAACTAAGACACACATTTTTGCCTTCGGGAGAGTGAAACAGGCTTGTGTTCTGGCTTACAGTGCATATGTAGGACTGAAGTAACTTTCTGATCCTCTTGTCCAGATGGGCTTTCTCTCCCCTCTCACCAAGTGGGGCTGGTCTTTCCACCAGCTGACTTTTCTGGTGGTAGCACTCATTTCGCCCGAGGGTGAAGGATACACTTTTTGTGCAGGTTCCAGAGAGTAGGAGCCAAGGCTTAGAGACTGTGGTCCTGACTTGAGTCAGCTCTCAACTTGGGAGCACTGTGGGCCTCCTGCAGCCAGCTCTGTGGAAGGGGGCCACGTGTGGGGTGTTTCCATCCTGTGTTTCTCTGAGGCTTCCCTGGCAGTGTTGCAGGCTCAGTGGCCTTTCTCCTGGGTGTGCTTGATCCCCTCCTTGACTGTCTCCTTCCTCTGCTCTCCTCCTTTGGGATTAAGTTTCCCACAGGGCCGAGAACTGCCTTGGAGACTGTCCATCAAGCCTCTTGCTGCCTTAGAGGCATGTGGTGATGCTGGGCTTTTTGCTGGTCTCTTGGGGAGGGAAATTTGGAGACACAGGATTCAGTTCTCTGCCTTTCCATAGGGAGTGCCCAATGATATGTGTCCTCTTTATAGAGGGGGCCCCCTGGGAAAACTATGTGACAGGTTCTTTGGGACACCAGGCTATAATTTAGCCTCTTAATAATACAGCCCAGTGTCAGTGGCATCTTACCCTCCTTCCCTAACCCTCAGGGTGAGGCTTTGCCTGTCAGGCCACTCAGTAGTATCCAGTGTGGACTCTAGCCTCCTGGTGACCTGCAGATGTGGTCACACTTAGGGTCTCTGCTGCATCTCTCGCTGCCTCACAAGGAAGACTCTGCTGCAGGTGACACCAGCTCACACCTGGGCAGGTAGTGGTGGCCCTCCTCATGGCCACTTCACTGAGATCTGGTCACTCCTGATGCTGTCACCTGTCTCAGTAGCACTGTGGTGTTAAATGCAAGTGTAATATCAGGTCCTGGAATGTGTATTTTGTATATTGTAATAGCACTAAAATGCCAACAGTGTTTGCTGGGTGCTGCCTGAGTAGGTTCGTATGAGAAGAAATATTGGAGATCACTGAACCAGAGAAAGAATGCAGGACATCAACAGTTATAAAAGGGGTCCAAAGGGTGGCCGTAGCAATGTGCTGTTTTCTTGCCTTTCAAGTGTGTGGAGATTTGTGTTCTGATTGTGGTGCTGCAGACTGAGCCCTGGCCCCACGAAGGTGAACGTGCTCTGCACCGAGCTGCGCCCCATCCGATGCATACAGAGAGCTTAAGACTGACAGCTGCTAATAGGATGAGTCCTGTGACCCAGAGCTGGGCAGTGTCCGAACCTCTGTGGAAGAGAACTTGTCAGCTGACACCAGGAACCTTATAAACAGACTTGTTCTCTGATGGGCAGCTTGGCTTGAGGACTGATCAGAAATGTTCTCAGACCTGTGTCAGTGTGCACATTGCAAAACAGCTTATCATAGAGGAGAATTTGAGGCAGGTTAGTTGTCCTACATTAGAGGAACTGTCAAAGTGTGATATATCATGGTTGAGTAAGTTTGGGGACTTTTATATGGGAAAATGTTTACAATACAGTCTTTTACATCCTGAAAAATTTAATCTTGGCATATAGTTCTGAGTTTTGAAAACAACATACAGTATTCTCTTTTATTTGCTTTTTTGCTTTTATTGGTTTACTACCTAAAATAAAATTACTTTAGGGCAATAAGAAAGTACTATTTTGAGAGTGGAATGGCCAGTGTTGTTTTAGATGAGTGTTCTCCTTTGGCCCTGGTGTTCCTTGGCAACAACGTTTGAGAGTTGTGGACACCCCAGGATGCAGATACCCCATGGGTACCCTCGCTCCAGTTGCAGTCCATGTGGCAGTGTGGGTGCTGGCCTGCGTGGACCTGACCTTGAGTGGAGGTTCAGCCTTGCGTGTATGTGCCTGTGTGCCCAGTGGAACTGGTGTGGTGGGGCAGATACTGCCAGCCTGGGGCTCTCGTGGTGTCACTCAGCTCAGGATAGAATGGAATGCTGCTGGCTGGGCTGTCTCTTGTGCTCCGTGGAGGGCAAAGTCCTCTTCCCTGTTCCCCTCCTTTTAGGACACTGCTCAAAAGCCTGGGTTCTGGAGGAGAAGAGCCCCCCAGTTTTCCCAGAGGTCTACACTCTGCTTCCTCTTCTGGGTGGACCAGCTAAAGAAGACAGAAAATGTTCTGCTGTTCAGCTTGCTTGTCTCTCACCTCCACCTGTGATATTCCCAGGCCAACTTCCTCTTAGGCCCCCCATCTGGCCTCCTCAGGGTGGTGCTGATGTTTTGGTGCACTGACAGGCAGGGAGAACCCTGCAGAGTAGTTACTTTAAGCATCTGAAGGCGACTCCTGCCAAGTTTGGAGTTGAGTATGGATGGGAACTGTTGCTCCCAGTCTTGTGGGATTCTTCTTGCCACCTGGGCGGGCACTTTGGGCTCTCCATATGGGAATGGGTATGGCTGAGGCCTTGGGCATCCTCTTGCCCACATTCTGGGATGCCAGCTAGCCTATCCTTCAGTACTGAGTTTCCTCCCATCCCTGCCTCTAGCAGGATAACAGGTTTTAGCCTTAGCTGGTGCAGCTTCCACCAGAGCCCAGATGTGGGCACGTCCTGGCCATGCTTTGTGCTGCACTCTGGGGTAGTCCAGAGGAGAGTCGTTTGCTGGTGGCCAGGCATTTTCTGTCCCTCTGCCTGCCAGCTGCTGTGGAAGGGACTGTTCTTATCTTTCTCTACTGCCCAGCTGACAGCACAAGGACCTGTGCAGAGGATGTATTGGATGAAAAAGAGCTCCTGCAGTCATCTGGTTTCACCTGTGCCCTGGACAGGGGCCAATGGACTGGGGAGCCCAGCTCTGCCCTGCTCTTGGCTGAGTTACAGCCTGTCTGGGCCTTGACACCCTCAACTGTGTGTGTGACCTTCAAGGACCTTTCCATGCCCTTTGGCTGCAGCCTGCATCCCTACTGTACTTAGCAGGACACATGGCAGAACACCTAAGCAGGAGCTATGGAGGAGAACTGGATTCAGAGGCCTTCCCTCCTAGCCTCAGAGCCAGTCTGAGAAAGTTGGGAGGTGGGCAGATGGGCAGATTTGGGGGATGAGGGAACAGGCCTTAAAATCTAATGTGGAAAAATTAACCCTTGTCTAGTGTGTTGACATATGTCCCAGTTATTGCTACTAAGGGGGCTGTGGCAAGAGGAGCTCTTGAATCCAGCAATTTGAAGCCAGTATCTGGACAGTATCTCAAAAGCCAGCCCATTGTACCAACGTCCTACAAGTTTATCATTGTGATGTGCCACTTCCCAAGAGGCATTTCACTCCACTCTTGTGCCCGAACATCTGCCAGAGTCACACATCATGTCACCGCTTGTGGCAAGTGTCCATGAACCCAGCCCACTTTCCTATGGGTAGAGTGACCGAGTTTGAGGCCCCAGAAAGCATTCTGGGAGTGTGTGGCCCATACCAGCATCATGGGGATCCTTTGCCTCCATCTGCCCTCTAGTCCTGCCTTCCTGGAAAGTGAAGGCTTCCCGGACAGGCTTTGATCTTTAGCTATAACCTCTGGGGCCGGGGCTCTGGGACAAGGCTGCTCTTGAGCTTGCCTGTTGGTGGGCTGCCCACTGGGTGAGCTTTTGCTGCAGATGTATGGGGGACACGGCCCAAATAGGGTACACCAAAGTGAGGGTCCTCACATAATGCTGCTTTCAGCATTTTTAGCATTTTCTGCTCAGAGCAAAGAAGATCCATGCCTGGGATCCATCTTTTTAACCCAGACTCTTGTTTTGTCTTTGAGAGACTCAGCTACATTGTTGATCCTCATGGATGAGTCTCATTCCTCCAAGGCTGTGCACATCTTTAGTGGCAAGGGGATGGGGGCCCCAACTGGGAGGAGACCAGGTCCTTGTTCTTGGTAGCCTTGGTCCTGGGGCTGGACTCCAGCTCTCCCCAATTGGCACAAGGTACATGGATGAGTCAAGAGACAGCTGGTAGTGTGTGGAGCCCCCGAGGATTGGCTTGTGGGGTCTGCTTCAAGAGAATAGCCTCAAGTATTCCATCCCTCCTGAAACCTACATGCAAACAGACAGTAAACACCAGAGGCAGCAGATCTTGCCAGATGGTGAGCCTCCATTTCCACATGGTGGAAACCATGTGGCTGATGATCCTTTAGTTATGGACATGGAGCCTGGGTAATGGGGGAGAGAGGGCTACCAGTACCCAGATTGTTGGTCAGCGGTAGAGAAGGGAGAGTATGTGGTCCACTGGGGCTGCACCCCACGGCTAGGCTCTGGAGCCTTCCTCCAACAAGGAGCCTTGAGGGCTTCCCTGCCAGTTGGCTCAGTTTCATCTGCTGCATCCAGTTCCATGCTGCTACTGCTGCTGCATGTGCTTCTTCCTTTGCACCTTAGCTGTTCAGCTCTGGGCTTTAGTCTTTCCACAAGTCTGTGTGCTGTAGCCCATCTTGTCTGGATGCTCAAAGCTCCTGGGAAGAAGAGATGAAAACAGACCCCAACTGAAGGCTACCACGCAGCCTTCCAGCCCCAGCAGGTGCTGTTTCTCTGGTCCCTGCTAGCAGTATATAGTTCTGGACCTTGGCATTGTTCTGGTCAGACCATCCTGAGACAAGCAAGGTGATGCCTGGACCAAGGCATGTTTCTTACACCTGCAAGCTTCAGGAGGAGCCTGAAAGGTGCAAGCTAATTTCTGGAACTCAGATCTCTGCCAAGGCAGGTGCCTAGGAGTGCAAGAAGGATGCCCTCGGGACTGCTCCCAAGCTTTCACCTGGAAACAGAAAGAGAAAACTGACTCCTGCAACAGTTTCTTTTTCTCCAGCCTCTTACAGGCTACAAAGGAGGGACACACGTTGAATGGCACCCTAGACATGCTGGAGTGGAAGGAGTAAGGCAGGAGCAGGTTTTGCCCTTGATTTACCATGTGACTTAGTCACATCTCTGGCCCCCAACCACCTGTAGACTGTGTAGGGAAAGGACTGCCGGCCTCCTGTCCAATCCACTGTGCCACCTGCATCAGGTTAGAGGACTCAAGCCACTACAACAGTCAGAAAAGAGGCGTGGTGCAGGCCCGGGATGCTGCTGCCAACCCCACCAGCCTTTGCTCACAGCAGGCAGAAGTGCAGCAGGCCCTGTTGTACAGCATATTTGCACATTTGCAGTTGGTAGAGGGTCTCCTGTTTTGTGCCTTGGAGTCTGTTGGTCACATTTGGGTGTTCTCAGAAGTGTGTAGAGTATGAGGACTATCTTCCCCACTGTCTTCTGATGGTAAGGCCTTCAACTGCCTCTTAGGATCCTGACCAGCCTGTGGCAGCCATGCTGCACTCAGGAGGACTGCAACTGTCCCTGGCAGAAGAGCCCTAACACTTGTACCCATGAGGATGCATCCCTGCATCAGAGAGGGATGCAGGCAGATGGACATTGGGCAGAAGTACTACTGAAGTGTGGGATTCTGTGCCTGTTTCCTGTTGGAGCCAGGGAACTGCAGCCTAGTCAATCTAGACCTTGTTCTCTGGGTCAGCATCCCTGCACCCTTCCTGACTAAGACAGTCCCATGCCTCCTTGTAACAAGGGGTGTGACCATCCAGGTCTAGTGTCCACAGAGACGAGTTCATTAAAATCCATGGGGGCGGGGGGGGGGCAGGATCCTAGGCCTAGTTGTAGCAGAAGTGATTGGATAATGACTTTTGGAGTTTGCTAAAGAAAAGTCAAAGGAGATTGGTTACTGCTGTGAACACTTGATAGCTGTTACCAACTGCCATTCACTCACAGTCGTGATGTTGCAGTCCAGTCCAGCAGGGGCAGGAGGTGGTCTTTACTGCTTCTAACACTCAGGGGTCCTGAGTCAGGCAAGGTCACTCTCCAGGGCCAGATGGCAAGGGAAGGAGAAGTGGGGTTTTCCAGTCTGCAGAGCACCCCCTGGAGCACCCTCTGAGCAGCCTGGGAGGCAGTCTCACTGCATGCTCACTGTCATCTTCTCCAGGGGCCCATCTGGTTTTGAAACAGGCTTGTTTGTGTCGAAACCAGTGCTGAGTACTAGGTTGCAATTAGGGGTGTGCTTGGTGAGCCCCTGTGCAGCTCACTCTTGGTATCTGTTTCCTGTTGGGCCTCCAGACGTACAAAGTGGTTCTCAGGAGGAGCTCCTCTGGTGTCCAGCAGTGACGCCCCTACTCTGTGGCTGGCTTCTGTTGCCAGCATGGAGTGGAGTGAACTGTCTGCACATGCTTGTGGCAGGAAGCATAGTGGGCGTGGAGGGTGATAGATGGGAGACTGCATTTTAATCAGATGACAGACTGTCTACCTGCTCCTCTCCCACAGATGTGCTTGACTTTGCTGCCCGGAGCTAATGGCTCCCTGAATGCCACCCTCCCAGTGAGGCTGCCCCCTGGGGATTTTAATGAACTCGCCTCTGTGGACACTAGACCTGGATGGTCACACCCCTTGTTACCGTCTAGACTTCCTTTGAGGTGCTGTTCTCCCTCCCTCACTTACACTGCACTGTAAGATACTGCTTACTCCGTGACCTGTGAGATATGGTGCTCTCGGTGCTCTTCGCTTGTTTCTGCCTCTGCCTTCCCTGGGCCTGACATTCCTGTAGCTCCCATCCCTAACTCTCCCTGTCACTCCTCTGTTCTTGTCTAGCCTCTGGATCCAGCTCTGTATTCTGATAATAGTACCTCACATTTCTAAAGTGCTCTCGTAGTTCCCTGAGCAGTTTTACAATGGGCCTGTGTGGTGGAATAATTCAGTAGGTTTGGATGATACATTGAAGCATAAAATCATCAAGCCACAATTTGGTTGCACCTCGACTCCCAGAGGATTTGACTCTGTTTGGTGCTGCATAGTTCGCAGCTGAGCTATGGAAGGGCCCTCGCTCACCTGCTCCTACAACGCCATGTTGTAGTCCCTGGGCTACCTGCATCTTCCACAGGTCTTTGAGGCACAAGCTCTCCTTTGTCCTGTTAAGGTGTTTGACCTGCTCACCTTCCAGACTGGAGATCTCTGCCTACTGCACATCTCCATCCCACCAGTTCCTCTCCTGCCATATCCTGGATCAGGCCCCATGGCTCTTCCTTCATTTCCCTGTCCCCAGTTGCTCTCAATCCGCTTGCCTTGCAGTTACAAGTTTCTTCTTCCCAGGAACTCAGTCTTAATAGCACTGTCTGCTCCCACACAAGGTACCACCACTGTCCACAGAAGCTAGCAACATTTATGCTCCTTTGTCAGTGTTACCAGGGCCCCTGTCTGACTCACTCAACAGTAAGCCCAGGCACCCTGAGGACCAGTCAGATGAGCCCTCCCTGTTCTTTGTTCCAGCCTCTCAGAGTGCTGAAAGTGGCGCACAAGAAGTGTTCTGATGTCATTTCCTGTCCCTCTTCCTTTCTGCATGCTTTTCTTCTCACCCATAACTCTTTTCAGACCAGTTATCTATGTGTGCCATAGGCCTGCCCCCTTTTAAAGCTTCCATCTGAAACCCCTTTCTTCCTAGTTCTTCGAGCAAGAACCTGTCAGCTCCTCTTGGTGTTTTACTACCATCCTGCCATCTCTGCCTGCTCATGCCTTGGTCATGTGTGTGCCTGATGTTCTGAGCAAAAAGTCCTCACTTGATTTATCTGTCAGGTAAATAGGACTGTGGTTAGCAACTATTTGCCAAGCAGCTCCTGACAGACACTATCCAGAGGGTCACTTATGCTAGTTGGGCTTGTAGTCAGATTGTTTCTCTGAGAGTGACATTCTTATCTTTGTTTCACCTAGAGGTTACCTGATTTTCTGGAAGCCTCCAAGCAGATGATGGAGCTAGACTTGAGCTCCGATGTCTGCCTCCATACTCTCACTGCTTCTCTAAAACACTGTGTCTTGGGATGAGTGCTGATAACTAACTGTTCCTTGTCCTGCCAGCTGCCCGTGGGCACAGCTAGCTGGAAGGATGTCATTTTATTTTGGTTTTGTAATGCTGGGGCTGGAGCCCAGGGCCACATACATGCTAGGCAAGCACTGTCTACCCCTGACATATAGCCCCAGCCTAGGAAGCTTCATTTAAATAAGGTCTTCATTTTGGAGAGATTAAAATGTGTTTGGTTACACGACAAGGACTACCTTTGCTAGATCCACAACCCACCATGGCACTGATAGTGGCAGATCTGACATATGGCCTTTTGTGAAGGTCAAGCACATGCCAGCCGACCTTTAGTGCCGCCCTGGCCCACTGAGGTGCTTTCTTCCTGGATTTATCTGTATCTCCTTGAGCCCAGGCACGCTTTCATCCTGTGCCACCTCCATGGTGTGCACCCTTGGTTCTGACCAGGATATAGAGCCAGAGTGCCTCTGGTTGTCTAAGATGCTTCTTTCTGGCTTCAGTTGATGCCTGAGGTTCTGTTCCAGGGTCTGTTAGACAGGTCTAACACTGGCACTTGGCACTGGCCTTCATGGTTTCACACACAGACTGATCCAATTCCCTAGCAGCCCATTTTTTCGAGAATGGAGGTCATAACATTTCTGAAGTCACTGTCACGTGTTGCTTTTCCCCATATAGTTGGGGAGTCCTGAAAGAGAAACATTGTTCCCTTCCCTTAGGTCTGTTATCAGGGGCACAAATAAGAAAAGGTCCCCTCTGCAGAGGAGCCACGAAGCCCTGTCTTGTGCCCATACCCAGGCCCAGCCTGCCCATGCTGAGGTCAGCTTGTCAGCAGCCTCAGCTGTCACCTATCCCAGGCTGGCTGGCTCAGGTGCCATGTCCGTGACCAGAGCCCTTTCCTAGTGTTATGACGGAGTACTGGAGGTATGCAGAGCTCAGTGCTCCTATTCTTGTACCTACTGGAGGCTGTCAGGGTCCATTAGTGGCTGTGATGGCACATTGCTCTACTCTTAAGAAGGCACTTGGACCCGGCAGGGGGCTGTGAAGTGAGACCAAGGTGGGCAGTAGGTCATGTGGCCCCAAACTTGGTTCTGTCTCCTTGCTTCTCTTAGCCCACTTCTGTCCTCCTACAATTTTCTCTTCTACCTCTTCGCATGCTTTGGGAGTCACATCAGTTGGAAACACTGTCTTATTCTGTCTCATCTCAGGTCAGAGGAAAGGCTCTGGGATTGTTGGTTTCATGTCTGAAGTCACCTGGAGGGGGAGGGCTTTGGAAAGATGGAAGGATGTTTTTGAAGATGGTCAGGGAGCCTTGGTGCCATGGCTAGAGGGCTCTGAAAGACTGATCTTGACAAATAACAGGTGTGCCTGAGGGGAGAGAAACAAATTTTTTAAAGTTCATTTTTTTTTTTAATCACAAAAATAATATGGAGTCATAGAGAATACTGGAAAGAACTGAGAGATAGAAAAATAGCAGAAATTGAAGTCATTTGCAGTATAGTGCCTGAGAAAACCACTGTTCACCTTTCAGGGTGTGTTTGAGAACAGGTCCTTCTGTTGTAAAGAATACCTTTAGTTTTAAGGACAGAGGGACACAAGATGGTGGCTTCTTAGTCCTGTCTGCCTGGGGCCTCCCAGTGCTGGCAGTGAGCACTAGTCATCCACCTGGAGGCCTGGGCAGCCAGTCAACACCTGCTCAGGTGCAGAATGTGATGGCAGAACCTGGGGAGGGCCTGCTCTGGGAGAGCATGATAGGACTTGGAAGCATCAGACGGATGGTGGCTGGGTCCACACAGCTCTTTGACAGCCCCTACCCTGAGTGGAGCACCCAGCAGAGGGCCCCAGGCCTCCCTCCTGTCTCCTCACAGCAGGGACCTCCCTACTTAGCCAGCACAGCCTTCTGCTGTGGTCATGGGGTGTGAGGGGCTGTGGGATGCTTTTTGCCCTGTAGGTTTTACCACCTGGTCCTCGTGTCCTCCAGGGCCTCATGGGATAAGTAAAGACACTATAAATTGTGCCATTTCTTCTTGCACTTGAAACCTGCCCACAGCTCCTTTGCCCTTTGCCCCAGGTCTTTCAAGCCAGCCCCTTCTGTTGATGAACAGCTCCTGTGGGTGCTACACTTCCCTGAGCTCGGCTGCAGTGCCACCAGAGGCAGGTGGAGCTGGACCTTTGCATCAGGTGCTGAGAGGGCATTGTGATGGCCGTGAAAGGGGCAGCCCATTCCAGGCAGGGAGTGGCGTGTGGAGTGCTCACCCGAGCAGGTGTGCATATGCCTGCATGGGAGCTCACTCTGGCTGGGCCCCCTGGACTCCCCCCAGCCCCAGGCCCTTATATAGCCATCCCTTCGCTCCCAGAACCCAGGGTGGGGCCATGGCCCCCTACTGTACACAGCATGGCACTGGCTGGGCCTGGGCTAACTCCCAGGACTGTCTTGTCATCACAGCAGGAGTCAGCTGTTGGTTTGGGATGCCTTCCCTGGTCAAGCATTCAGCGTAGCCAGAAATATAATCATGCTCTTTGCCAAGAGCATTGGATTTTGGCAGGCATCCTCGTGGCCTATTTTAAACTGAAGGGAGCAGAGTAAGGTCCCTCTTGGGCCAAGCCAAGGACCCTTCCTTCATGGGGTGCAGTGGGCTTGCCAGTGGACACCTATCTTGGTGTGTTTGTGGGTGACTCAGGGAAACCTGGAAGCAGGACTAACAGTTGTATGACGTGTCATGAGCTGGGCTTGGAGCACCTGTCTATCCTGCTTATCAATTGCTGGGCAGAAAACGAAGGCTCGCTCTTGCGAGCATAAAAAAAAGTAGCTAAAATGAATGATACCTGGGCTTTCTGCTGTCCATGCTGCTGCTGCTGACCATAATCCTGACAGTGCCCAGCACCTATGGCACATTCACTAGATACTAGGCCCAGTTTTAAGTGCTTCTCCTATGTTGACTTATTTTAGCTTTGTGATGCCATTGAAGGGGATACTGCAAGTAAACCCCCTTAACCTTATGGAAAATGAGTCTCTTAGGTTCTTCTGCCGGAGTGCTTTCTCCCTGCCCTGTCCATCCATGCCCACAGGGACACACTGGGGACAAGTATGGGCCACATCTTCTCTCTGCATTTGAAATTTCTCTGCATTTGTGGCCACGAACAGGAAGGATGCATATGCTTATGCACAGTGAGTTGACTGTTGGGCAAACTACTTGAAGGTTTCCAGGGGTCAGAAGGGAGAGGCTGGACCAAGGCGGCAGCTGCTCTGTCACCAGAGCTGCTCTGATGCCTCCCTGCCCACCCTGTGGGGTTCCTGTTACGGCCATCGGCTCCCAGTAGTCTCCCAGAGCCCAAGATAGCAGCCTAAGTCAGGAGAAGCAGTGAGGAGGAAGGCATGTGGCTGAGCCAGTCAGCCTTGGGGTCGTGGCTTGGCTTTTCCAGAGGTGGCCAGGCCAGCCTGAGTGCGCGTGCATGGCCATTTGACTAGCCTGTCTACTGTGCAGAAGTGGCCTAAAGAAACATGGGGACCCCATGCTGACCTGGGTTTGAGTTTCCCAGCGGACGACTCACCAAGCCCATAGTCATGTAGTGAGTGATAGGAACGACCACTCAGGGCAGCTGAGCAAGGAAACAGGCTGTGCCTAACCTAGCTCTGTTATTAAACTTTTCTCTAGTAGGCCCTTCGCCACTGTATTTGTGATATTGTCACTGTGCCACCCTGAAAAATGCAGTCCTTGTGAACTGGTGTAGGGAGGACGGCACCGGGGCCGGTCAGGTGTTATTTTCCTAGAACCTCCAGTGCACCGTCTGTCTGTCTGTGTCTTTCTGTCTTTCTCTTTGGTGGTGGAAGGATGACTAGTTTTCACGACAGACTTCATGAAGTGTCCAGCATGATAACCCGGAAGCCCTTTTCTTTCAGTGACCCTGAGAAAAAGATGAGCTTCTGTAGAAAAGATAGCTGAAATCTTCATGAAGGCCAGTAAGTCCACACTTGAGGGTGGGTGGCATTCAGAGTTCTTACGAGTCTTGCTGGTCTCAAGAGGAGAGTAAGAGCTGTAGGGGTTATCGACAGATTGTATGGGAATGAACTGGGCCACCCTTGTGTTTCTGGTGTGAGGGGCACCAGTCTTGAGGACAGACACCTCTCTGTCTGCTTCCTTGAGTTGAGCAGCAGTCCATCTCCTGCCCTCTGTGCCCTCGTGGGCATGTGTGCTAGTTGGCTGGTCACCCATCTCTTCTGCAGAAGTTGTGGTACCTCCTGTTCCCACAACTAGACCTGCGCCCATGTGCACAGATCTTCTTTTGGTGTGTTGGGCTGTCACGGGCAAAGGGGCGAAGAAAGGAAGAGAAGGAGCTGCAGGGGAGTGGCGGCTGGGCTGGGTTGGGGACACCCAGCCCTGAGCTGGTACAGAAGCTGCCGGAACCACACCCAATCTGGTGGTAGGCTTGGATCTGTCCGGGAGCCCTCCTGGGAGAGGAGAGGCTGTGTTGAATGTGGACTGTATGCATTTGTGGTGACGATGCAGGGCCCCTCGGGGCCCAGAAAAGGAACATCTGCTCCTGAGCAGCCTGCATGGTGGAGTCCCTGAGGCCAAGGCCACAGCCTGGTTGGTGTGGCAGGGCACTGCAATGGGAGGTGTCTGGTTCCCACCAGAAGGCAGGCAGCTTATAAATAGCTGGTGACGGCTGTGGTGAGCACTGCTACTAGCGTAATTGTCGATTTTGGGAGTGCCCTGGCTAGGGTTAAGGGGATGGCCGAGGTTAAATTTGGCTGGGCTGGCTGATTGGTATTTCTTGAGCTGGGTGCTAAGCTTTTCAGGAGGTCAGATAAGCTCCTCAGCGGTGCCCCTGATCTCGACTTTGGAGGCCAGTAAACTCTTTCACAGGGTCTGCAGGAAACCTCTACAGTTGTGGTCATTATGCCTGGCCTAGGACACAGACTTTGAGAGGGACCTTCTGAGGGAGGGTTGGTTCCTGAAGTACACAGTGGACATTACTGTCGCTGACTTCTGACAAGTCTGTTGTGTGAGGAGGGCTGTGAGACAGGCCTGGGATTAGTGAAGAAAACAGCTCCTTCTCATGGTAGAGGACCTGGCCTTGTCAATTGGGGTGATTGGGTGGGAGGTCCCTGGCTGGCAACACTGAGGATTGGGTATTTCTTCTCCTCAGCCAAGCCCCACATGGTTTCAGAAGTCAGGAGACCCTATCCCTCAAGCATCCAGTGACTGTAGCATAATCTCTAGTGCAGTGAGCAAGAGCAGAACGTTCCAGCTCTGTTGTCCTTGAGCTTTCATGCCCTTTTGTACCAGTTAGTCTGCTGGTAGCATGACCACCCACTCACTCTGCAGAGGATGGGTAGATTTCTGGCCCTGCGTGCTCCCCCAGGGCCCAAGGGCAGCAGTGGGCAGTGCGGAGCTACTGGTCCTTCATGCCCCATGGTCTTGCCCTAGTTTTTTCTAGTCTCTCTCCCACCATACTTCTTCCCTTCTTTATAGGATCCTGCTCCATTTGCTGTTGGAATGGATTTCTTGGAACCTTCTCTTTCTAGGACTAAAACCTGATCTCTGGAATGTTGCAGCCCCCAGCAGGGGCTTTATAGCTGCATCTCTCTGTGGCACGAACTTCTCTATCTGAGAACCCAGGCATCTAAGAGCAACAGTGACTGCTTATTCCATTATAAACTCAACTAGCTGAAACCCACCGAGGCACTGCGGGGATAAATTACATCCAACAAGCTCTTCTGTTAAAAGCTGGCCCCTCTGGTGCCTCCTCCTGCCTCCCTCCCTGCTAGCGTCTCATGGTGCTCCCTGAGGGTGGCCTTTTTCTGTTCTCATAACCTTCTTACATCCCGGATGGCTTCTTCCCAACTTCAGCAATGGTAAGTCAGGAGACTTGAGGCAGAGGCCTCATGCAGAGGGGCCCACAGGTGGAGTAGATCCATTAATTTCTTCTGCTTGCTCATGTTCCTCTCTGAAGAAAGGTGCTGTGAAAGTGCTGCTCCTTGGCTGGGATCCAGAGCAGTCACAGTCCAGAGGTGTGCTTTCCCTAGTGGCCCAGGCCCAAGGTTCAGTTATTGGATGGAAAGATAGACTCAGTCCCTGAGATAGAGGAAGCTGTAGGGGAAGCACTTTCAGCAGAGGAGGACAGATGCTATGCAAAAGGTACTGTTGAGAGTGTCTCACACATGGGAAGGAAATACTTTCAGTGCAAGCAAAAGTTTTGAGTTTTGGGCATTCTGATGCAAGGCAGTTTGGGGACCAGTTTGGGAAGGTGAAGTCACCTTCTTCTGAAGAGATGGAAAAGGAAGGCCCAAGGTCACCCTGGGTCCGTGTACCTGTAGGCACCTATAGGCAAGATCTTGAGTCACGTCTGGGTTTTCGACTCTTGGTGTCTGTCCACGGACTGATCGACGGTGCTCTGTGTGGTTGTCAGGACCCCTGATGTCGGGTTATACCCTCCCATAGTAGTGATCCCTTACCTGCTGGATGGAGTGACTTTCTGTCCTTGGTGTTCTGCCTTCTGGAGAAGGGGTAGACTCTTTAGGATTACCTTGGAGGTTTGGCAAAGGACACCAGCTCCCCTGAGCAGTGGGTACCAGGAATTTTTTTTTTTTTGGTACTGGGGATCAAACTCAGGACCTTGTGGTTACGAGGCAAGTGTGGCATCACTGAACTAAATCCCTGGCCCTGGGTGTCATGAATTTTGAAGACTGCATCTATAAGTAAAATCTGTTTTCTTCTCTCTTTTTTAAATAGTGATTTCTACTCCGAGAGATTCCAAGCTGCCAACCTCTGATGGTTTGAGGTTGTCTGTCTTGTGGGTACCTTGGAGGCAGTACCCTGAATCCTTCTAATCACAGTGTTGCTCCTTCTGACGCCTGTGCCAGCCTATGTGTCAAACCCACTCTGTTGCGTTTCAGGAAATGTGGAGCCACAAACTGCCCGCGTCTGCATTGTGCCGTGTCGTCCTCATTACTCCCTGGCTGCTGCTCTTTCTTCCTTCTCATTTCTGTTGAATAAGCAAAACAAGAGCAAATTTATTCCTCGAATCTCATAAGAAAATGCGGAGTAATTGTTTCTTTTTGTGATTGTCAATATGTTTCTGTTCTGTGCACTGAACTTTCCTACAGCTGCCCCTGCCAGCTCACACTTTAACATGGTTATCCTCACCCTCTTTTAATCTTTTTGAAGTAGCATTGTTTCTCCTCTGCAGGTCTTGGTGGTGGTGGGAGTGAGGTTCTTTCCTGTGGGGAGGGGAGGGGATTGGGGGCTGCTGATCCCCGTGTGTGGGAAGCACCTAGACTTAGAAGTTACTGATCTTGACTCACATCCGGGTTGAGGTGTGTCTAGGCTCTTGATTTGTCATTGCCTGAAACCTTACCACCCTCCCTTGCTGTTAGTGTGCCTTTTGGGGTGCTCTGTCTGGGGCAGCGTTGTGACCGAGTGGAAGTCACAGGTCTTGGTTTCCTTAACCAGGGGGCTTGGGCTGTGATGTTTCTCAAAGAGCTAAGGGCGAATGATACTAGATGGGTCGGGTTGGCTTAGCTGCATTTGGTGGGCCAAATTTGCCCTCCCTGAAGGCAGTGGGGCCCCTCTCCAGGAAGCAGGGGTCCTGGTTCCAGCCTCCCAACTCCAGAGATAGGTCAGTAGCCTCAGGGTCCTCAGCTTGTTTTCCTGGGAGATAGACTGAACAGCTAGTTTACTTGTCTCCTTCACTTAGGGAGTGGGTGAGTGGAAGTTGTTACAAGCTTTTAGGGCTGGAAAGATTTGAATGTTATGCATTTCATCCTTTGTAGGTTTATTTGTTTGTTTGGGGTAGTGCTGACTATTGAATCCAGGATCTCGCACGGAACTATATTCCTAGCAACACTTTCTTTTAATTTTTTATTGGGAGATGGGTCTCACTAAGTTGCCCAAGCTGGCCTCAAACTTGCCTCAGCCTGCCAAGCAGCCAAGCCAGGAGCTTGTGCCCACTCACCCTTTGTTTTACAAATGGGACGAGGGAGGAGCAGAGGAGTCAGACCTGTTCTAGCTCCTGCAGACAGTGAATAGCACCTGGTCCATGTACCTTCTGGCTCCCTCATGCTGCTTTACCTGAAGGCGTGCCTTTCTGCTAACCCGCAAGCATATGTGAGGTGCTTGGCCCAGTATGCACAGTGGTGGGGAGACAGATGGTCTTTCTCCTGCCATATGCTGTGGCCTGCTCAGGGTGTCAGGGTCTGGAGGAGCTTCTGCACCCTGTACCTCAGGGAGGAAGTACCCCGTGAGCCCTTTGCCCTCCTTTGCTCGTGCTCCTGGAGTTGGTGTTGAAGTGAGGCCCTTTGCCCAAATTGTGCCCTGTGCTGGGTGTGTGGAGAGGGCTTTTCTTTGAGCAGCCATTTGCAGGCAGAGCGCGCAGCCAGCAAAGACCAGAGCTTGCAGAAGGCAGCATGGACTTGGAGAGATGAGTGTTGCAGACAGCGGGACCCCGCGTAATGGGGTGGGGTGTGAGCAAGCATGGCAGAATGCTGCGGCTCTAGCTGGTCCTTAAAGGCCCAAGGGGCTATGGAAAGTGCTGTGGGGAAGAGGGAGACTGCTGCATCAGGGAGGTACCTCAAGGTCCTGAGTTTGATCCCTCATACTGCCAGAAAAAAAAAAAAAAAAAGTCTAAGCAAGCTCTAGAAGCAGAGGAGTAGCAGGTGCATTTGAGAGCCTGAAGTTTACCTGAGGAGGGCAGACTCTGTGGGGACAGTGTTTTTGTTTTTGGAGATAACTTCATGGTGTCAGTAATTGGGCAGGTGAATGTCAGAATGATTTAGCTCACCTAACACAGAGTCTGAGCATGCTGGTGGCTCAGAGCCTTGCCAGAACCTGCCTTCCCTGTTGCTATGAACTTGGCCCACCCACTGGAGGGTGTGATGGGGACAGAGGGAGGCATGGGGCCTTCTTGAGTCGCCCTCTCTCTGAGTCCTCAAGTCCTTGTGGAATGGGGCATCCACAACCGAGGGAGGGTGGGAGACCCCGGTCTGGCTCTGGAGTTGCTCTGACCCCTTCTGGGTCACAGAGCAGCCTTGTGCCTGCCCATCTGCTTTGCCTCAGCCCGTCTCCTCTTGAACTTGCTTTCCGCTTATCTTACTTTATTGATGAAAACTTGTTTTATGGTCCAGAGCACAGATGGCAGCAGCTCCCTGCTGAAAGAAAGCACATCGCAAATCAGGAAGCAAGCTGCCTCCCAGAGATGGGTGTCTGGGGACTGGGAAGCCGGCAGTGAGGAAAGCATGCCTGGATGGAACCCTGCTGCCTCAGCCAGGGTTGGCTACGGGCTCTGGGAAGCCAGTGCACCGGCCACCTGGCACTGGGCTGGGCAGCCTGTGACCCATCCCAGTAGGGCTTCTCCACTTTTTTCCAACACCAGCTTCTGGCCTACAGCTGCTCACCTGGTTTCTGTCACATGAGTGAATGAGGCACACAAGCCGTAAATGCTAACAGTGATGCCCATCATAGCTGTGTACAAGGCACCATACTAGGAAGTTTATTTTCCTGCATCTGATTTAATTCTGACCAAAGCCCTATGTGGTAGGCACTGTTAATTCCCTGCTTAAAAAACAAGCACCAGAGAATCCTCCAGGTGGTAAAAGAGGAAAGTAGGAAATTCAGCCTGATCTACCTTATTTTCCCTGACCAGTGCTAGCCCATGTTCTTCTCTGTTCTCTGGCTGCTTCCCAGCCTTGTCTTGTGGATCCAGCTGGCTTGAGTGTCTTGGGGATGGCCCCTGGCTCACTCTTATGCCACAGAAGCCAGTGTGCATTTGCCAAAAGGGGCAGCTCTGTGCTTTTCTCAAAACGTTGTGTCTTTGAATGGTGCTCGTGGTCTGCTTATCGTTTTTAGTCAGCTGTAAGCAGGCGGCAGGTCAAAAGCAGCTCTAGTCATTGTCTACAAACCAGGATAAGAATTCCCTGCAAGATAACTATAGCAGTTGGCTTATACAGTATGCGCAAAAGGCTCTGGAGAGCAAATGGCAGAAGACTTGTTGTCCCTGTTCTTCTGTTTCTGTAGATTGAGGAGTGAAAGGGGGCTCCATACTAATTTATTTTGTCCCCTGCTTCCGTTGGAGAGGTATAGCACGTCATTTTCACAAGTCTGGTGCGTAGTCAGCCGATAAAGTGGGGGACACCCTGGGCTGGGTCCCCACGGCCTCCGCCTGGGGCACGTGCACTCTGTCCCCTGTCGTCCTCTCCTGTTAGTCCAAGGCTGCTGCCTCCCCACCTGGGCTGTTTTGCCCACCAATCTTCCACCTTTTTGGCAAGTCATTCTCACTTCCCCTGTCTAAGACAGGAGAAGGGTGTTGAAAATGTTCACTAAAATGAGATTTGGGTTTTTCTGAGGTCTGTAGGAGACGCAAAAATCATAAAAGTGGAAGTCCCAGCAGACTGTATTAAAATCCCGACTCCGCCAGCTGCATATGTGGACAGCACATTCCGCCTGTCCATCCTTCATGTTCCCTTCTGTGTGGTGGCAGAGAAGTGTGACTACCTCCAGTGGCCTCTGCGGAAGGTCCCTGACAGGTCCTGCCACACCGCAGCAAGTCAGTCCTGGCGTCAGCAGCAGCATGTCACCTCTGCAGCCCCATGTCATTTCCACTGTGGTCACCAGAGCTTCTTGTGTGGGGTGTACTATAGAGGCCCTCCTCATCCACTAACAGCTTTGCCGGTCTGCTGAGAGGGAGTGGGGTAGGTGGCCCAGGTCTCAGCAGAACAGTGTCATGGGAAGAATTTGATGGTGGAGTCAGATTTCCTGGGCTCGTCACTACTTCACCTCGCCATGCTTTTGCTCTCATGTGTAGGACGGGGAGGCCAAAAGCACGCGCCCCTGGGTTGGGAGGAGTACAGGGGACAGTACAGGCAAAGCAGTCAGATGGAGCTGGGCTCATGGTCAGACCTCAGGAGTGCTGGGCTGCCACCCTCCACAGCAGAGCAGAGAGAGCGGACATCAGGCCCGGGTGTGTCCAGCCAGGCACAGCTGCACAGGCACCTGTGACCTCGGAGAGTGTCTGTTGACACTGCAGACAGGCAACTTTCAGCAGAGTACCCTCAATGCAACATGAGTATTACATAGCATAAGACACACCCATCTCCCCTCCTGCCAGGGGCACTAGGAAGCGGCACAACTTGGC
>PVIR01005344.1:22027-72936 GCA_004026965.1 Petromus typicus
AAAAAAAAAAAAAAAAAAAAAAAAAAATGACAGATCTTCTAGAGTCCTAGTGTGGGTGGACATGGGTTTCTGGACAGGATCCCTAATCAGATGTGATCTTAGGTAGGAGCCACTTCAAAGGGTCATAGTAAAAGTGTGGGGATGGCCACCTTGAGGGCCTGGTTGTCAGCCACAGTCTTTTCCAGCATCTTCTTGTGCAATGTGGAGCATTATTTCTTCAACTTGAGCTGTTGAAAAGTGCCCTCATTTCACTATTAGTCTCCTATTTGTGACCCGTGAAATGGAAGCCAGAATGGAGGTGCGTGGTAACAGAGCATTTCATCCTGTGGCTCTTCGGCTCTTTGTGCTCAAGGCACTTCCTTTCCATAACAGCAGTGTGGCCTCCCTTCCTATCCCTGTCTCGGAGACCAAGTTGCTCTCAGGTAATTGAGCTCTTTTCCAGGGAACTGTCCTGTGGAGTCAGGCACCCTTGTCCTGTCATGCTCCCTGCTCCTCCTTTTCCACGAAGTTTGAGCAGCAACACAGTCCCATATGATGTCTACTTTCTAGGGACACAGGTAACAGCAGTGACTCTGCCCACTCTTGCCTGTTCTCCCTTGCTCTTTGAGCAGAGCAGCAGCTCAGAAGGGTTAGGCAGCTTCTGGGGTGCACAGCACCTTAGCACCACGGCTACAGTCCTGGCTCTCCTTGACTGCTGGTGTTCCTGGCTTTCAGGAGCACCTTCGACTGCCAGCTCCGAGGCCCTGCAAGGCTTGTTGCTAAGCCCATCTCAGCTTCTGCAGCAGCCTGGCTCCCTGTGCTTTGATGTCACACATGAAGGTCTTGCTCCCCAGATGCACAAAATGAAACAAATGTGGAGAGGGAAGATCCACTGTGGTTAGAAAACCCTCCCTCCAGCCCCCTGACAGGCTCTTCAGTCCTCAGCCCTTCCTTGACCCCACAGCAATCTTGGGCATTGATACTGTGGCTGGACTGAAGTTGCAGGCTCTCTGCTCACATCCTCTGTCCTCCCTCAGTGCAGGAGCTCAGGCAGCAGGGCGCAGGTGCAGTGATGAGACCTGTCTGCCCCCCAGTCCTGCCCCAAGGTGCAGGGCACTGGACCTGTTCAGTACCAGGGCCAGGACTGTTACCCTTCTTGAGTAGCCTCAGCCCCAAGTCGTTTCCTGAGTGTGTGGGATAGGGCGTGTCCAGAGGCCATCATGTCCCCACTGTCCCAGCAGAGGGCTGTCCTCTGACAGGCTCAGAGAACAGAGCTTTATATAGGGCTGTGCCAATTGTTGTTGGCTCTTCCTGGGGCCACTAGGCTGGGGGTGCAGCCAGCAGGAGGCCAGGACTGCTGGCAGTTGGGCATGTGCCCCCTGGGGGATGGGAAGGGCTCTCTCCAGAACCTCCTTCAGGTGGGCCTTCCCATTGCCATGTACTCGGGCTTTAGGTTATAAGAGGTAAAGTATCATACAAGACTGGCTCCCACCTGAAAGAGGTTTTTGGGAAACTTGGGGAGGGCTGATGAGGTTTGCTTATTCAGATCAGTTCAAGAGTTTTATTAACCTTAGACTGGTACTTCCAAGCATAATATCCCTCATATTTGTCTGGTTTAAACATCATCTCTCAGAACTATCTTACATAGAGAGTAACCTCCTTTTAGAATAATCAGAATGCAACTGGGTTGTAGATATGCAAATGTTTTGTGTTGTATTTGTTTGGGAGAAAATTAGGCTCAGAAATATGGTGTGATCTCTGTCACTTACAAGCTGGTGATACTGGGGCTGCAAGGTGGAGCTGTGAAGAAAGTGGAGGCTTTGAGAGAGAAAAGAATGACCAAGGAATGATGCCCTTCTGCTCTAAATGACCACCCAGGCTCAGTGTAAGACAGAACCATGCATTGCCAGCTGTGGGGACGGTGAGAAACATACAGCTCACAGTGTGGGAGGGGAGAGGTATCTTCATCTTCCGTGAGAGCCCTGCCAGAGCTGGAGCTTGACTTTCAGTTGGAGATGGGGTAGGGAATAAAGTGGCTCAGGTGAGAGATGTAGAGACCCATTAATAGAGCAGGAGAGGACTTAAGCAAAGTTGTTGTTAGAGACACATCTTCAGATACTGAGATCCTGTCACCCTTATTCTTGGTGAGCTTCTTGCCAAAACCAGACCTGGTATATGAAAGACACAGGGAAGTAGATTCTGGAGTTAGTGGGAAGAATTCCTCCTAGGATGATGTAAGGATGAAGGTCCTGTCCAGTGGCCGGTGTTGAGGGCTGTCCCAGGCCGCTGCCCCTTGGGCTCCACCGAGCTGCAGTCTTGTCTGCAGGGTGACTTTGGCAAAGATGCCTCTGTAACTTCATCCCTTTATTTCCCTCTGTGCAGAACTGGAAGTGTGGTCGGTGCGCCGTTCCTCCGGTTGCCTGTCTGGGTTATGACTGTGAGGATGAATGAGCCTGCGGAGCCCCTTGGAGGCAAGAGGGTGTCTGAAATACAAAGTAGCGGCCTTTTCTGGCATTGATATATCATCTCTTGTTCCCCAAGATAAAGTTCCTGGCAGGTCAGCTTCTCCCAGGGCTCGGCAGCTTCATTACCAGCCAGCATGTCAGACTGTGAAATTAAAACCACTTTGATTTCCTCTTTTATTTTCCATATCCACTAATTTATTAAATGCCATTAAATGCTAGGCCTGGCTCTAGCTCACGTAGAGTGTGCTGGGGACTGCTAAGACTTAGCGTTTAAAAATCTGAGCTCAGACAGGCTGCAGGGTGGGAGGACACTGTGACCTCTGACCCCAAGGCCTAGAGGACCTCATGGGCAGGTGAGCCATGGCTCATACTAGGTCAGGAGCAGCTCAGATGGGCAGTGGGGGATCTGGTGAGGATGAGGTGCATAATGGCTTCTTCAAGTGGGCATAGATGTCTGTATCTGGTCTTGCTCATTCATTTCTTCACCCATCTACCCATCCATTCATTAAATAAGTATTCAGTATTCCAGAAATATTCTTGGCTCTGTGGTAGCAGAAGCATGGGCAAGCTCTGAGCCTGGCCCTAGCAGAGCGTATCTTTTTGTGAGGGTGGGCAGCAGCCTACTTGGGAGCTTGGGGCCTCTCAGGTGCTGCTCTGGCCTCGCCCTGGCCCAGGTTACTCATGGGGGAGTAAACGGAAGTTGGGGGGGTTATCGAGGGCAGCTGTGGCGCAGCACCAGAGGAGCAGTGAGCCTGTGCAGACCAGCGTAGGGATGCGTGGCGGGAGCACGTGCCGGAGCTGCGGGTCTGTGCGGTTCATACTGAAGACAAGGGGCCCTGACTTTCTAAATGAGGGCTGTACAGAGCTGGCCTGAGATAGGTCGGCCCCTCTGAGCCTCAGTTTACTCGCTGCGAATGTGTAGAGTGGTCCAGCAGCCGATGGGGATCCCACGTGGCCTGTGCCATGAAGGCTTCTGTCTCTACTAAGGGGCTTTTTCCTCCCCCTCCTGCAGGCCCTAGGGAGCCCTCAGACAGCACCCATGCACAACCTGGAGGCCGTGGGCAAATGGAGGGGTCCATCTGTCTGTGGATGGTTGTGGCTGCTGTTTTGAAGTGCCTCAGCTGGGGAGTGGGCAGGGGCGAGGACACGGGCTTGTTCTGCAGGAGGATCCCGGCCAGGCCCAGGCTGTAGAGGGCGCTGTAACCCCTGCTTGGCTGGACCGGATCCCCTGAGTCACCCTGCCTTGCCCCAGATTCTTCAGCCTTGAGCTCAGTGGTAGCTCGGTCATCTCCGCTGAGATAGCCCTCTGGTTTTGGAAGGGAATTTTTCCAAAGGCCACCAGCTGAGCCCTCCACACTGAGCCCTGGCAGTGCTGACCCAGGCCTTGCTTCGTGCTCCCCTGCCACCCTGCCTCGCTCTCCTCCTGTCCCCTGGTCAGGCCTCAGGACCAGCTTCCAGACTTCTCTGCACACAAACTCTGCAGTGAATTCGTTTCTGCTGCCATTTCCTCCCTCCTCTCGCTGCCACCTGCTAGGCCTGAGCTCTTAGCCACTCCTGCGCGGTCTGCCCAGCTCTACTGGAGGCCCCTGAGCACCTCCCACACGTATGCCATCCCTTCCAGGACCAGCACTGTCTTCAGCCATCCCAGGGACTATGCCAGGCCCTTTCCCTGGAGCTGTGGTGCTTGGCATGAGGACAGGCCCACGGCAGGGTTTCTCCACTTCTGTTGACATTTGAGGCCACGTAGCTCTTTATTGCAGGGTCTGTGCTGAGCTCTGTGGGTATGTGGCATCCCTGGCAGTGCTCCTTGTTTTCAGGTTGAACCACACCGACTTGTAGCTTTGACGTGGGCTTCCACCATGTGTCCTCTGCCCACTGCATACCAGGGACTCCTCCCTCGTCTGTGACGGCCAGAGGTGTGTGCAGATGTCCTGTGACCTCCTCAGGAGCAAAACTGCCTCTGGTTGAACCACTTGCCAGTGAACACGAACGGCACCTCTCAGACATGGCTGGGACTCTGCTGGAGCGATTGGAGCAAGGACCCAGCTCAGATCCTGCACTTTAAAGGCAGCTGGGCCTTGGAGAGCTATAGAATCGTAAGGTCACATGAGGGAGCCATGTGATGAAAGAGGCTTTTTATCAGGTAGCTTTTCGCAGGCTAGGCTGAAAATAGTGGACAGAGGTAGTGTGGATAGAGGGGTCCCTAGGGTGGGGCACAGGGCCAAGGCAGGTGTCTTGGTACCTGTCACTTGTCACTCATCATTCAGCAGGAGACTCTGAACTCACAGGGCTTCTGGGAAGTTGCAGGTGTAGAAGAGTTTGCACTCTTCTGAGACAAGTCTCCGCTTCCTTGTGCCGAGGACCCTGGTCTTCACGTCTGGTCTGGGTGCTCTTCTTGCCTAAAGATGCTGCTGGGCCATCTGAGCTGGAATCGAGGTTTCCTCTCAGCAGGAGACCCCAGGATGCCAGAGGTGGCAGCGGGTGTGCTGGGCAGGGCTTGGCGCTAGGCAGACATTGTGAGGGGTGGGTGCTCCAGAGCTGCAAGAGGGCATTGCGGGAGAAATGAGTACAAAGGCTTTGAGAGTAACAATGCCACCGCGACTGGTCAGGTTTGGAGCAGGCTGCTGGTGACAGGGACTGACGCACCCGTAGGCAGCAAGTTTTGCCTAGCTTTCACCTAGGGCCTGGGGAAACATCGTATGGGAAGCAAGAAAGGAAGTGGGTAGGGGAACAGGGCCTAGCTCTTTTGCCGTCACAGTGGAAGGAGGCTCTCGGACAGTGGTATAAGGAGGCTCATGGATGAACTCATCAGAGGGTGTACAGTGGGGTGGTAGCCAGTCTGAGTGGGGCTGAGATCTGTCCCCATGGAGCAGTAACTTCTGCAGAAAGTCCCCTGGGGACCCCAGGTTGTCCTGCCGCTGCAGGCTTCTGCCTATATTTGTTCAAGTACCTACTGCAGCAGGGTTTCCACTTACTCACTCTGGGTCTGGCTTTTAGAATCATAAATCTTCAGCCTGAAGAGCATGCATTTTCCAGGGCATGATTAATGAAAGAAAAACTGAGATGGCAGCATAGAAACTGGCCAAATTTGAAGCAAGTCATTGACAAGTTGGATGCAAATTTCAGCATGTCTCTGGTGAACCTGTAGAGCTTTTGAACCAGGCTGAGGGGCCACCTAGTGATCACAGAAGGTCGCAGCACCCACTGCCACTGCATCTCTCTGAGCCTTGGGCTGCACCCCTGGGCTGGAGGTATGTTCCTTGCCTTTGATGCAGGTCCAGCTGAGGCTGCTCCAGGGCAGGAAGTTGGACCGCTCTCTGCTCTTAAGTGTGGGGACCTGGCAGATGCTTGACTCGCGTGTTCTCCCCAGCTCCTTGAGCCACCTCTGGCGTCCTGCTCCATGCAAACATTTCCCACCTTTTCTTTATTTCATGTGCAGTCTGGGCCACCATACTGCTTCCCCATTAATCAAAATCCAAGTTGTTGAAGCACAGCAAGCCTTGTCATCATTCCGTGTCTTGCGCTGGACCATTTCTCATTGTCCTTCCTCGTTGCAACCGTTTTGCACACTTCTCTGGCTGCCTTTTCTCATTCCCAGGGCTCTCCTCTTAGGACAGCAGCTCAGTGATGTGTGGGAAACCAGTCAGACTGTCCTGCCCACTCTGTCCCCACCTCAAGTCATCTTGCTTGCTCTGTTGCAGCCACACTGCCACGTGGGCGTGAGGTTCCTTCCACCTGCTGGTGCTGGGGCAACAGCGCGCTAGTCTGACGACTTCCTCCTCCCTCTAGCTCTGCGGCTGTGGGCTGCTCGGAGTGGGCATCTGGCTCTCTGTGTCCCAAGGCGACTTCGCCACCTTCTCACCGAGCTTCCCCTCACTCTCTGCGGCCAACCTCGTTGTCGCCATTGGCGCCATCGTTATGGTGACAGGCTTCCTCGGCTGCCTAGGGGCCATCAAGGAAAACAAGTGCCTCCTGCTCAGTGTAAGTGGAACCTACATCCCAGCCCCAGGGCTCCACGCTGCCTTGTTAGTGGGTGGCTGCTTCAGACAAAGTCAGAGGCCAGTTGCTCTGGACCTGACTCTGCTCAGGGGTGCCACTCCCAGCACGTTGCATGCCCAGCCCCACCAGCCCTGCCGACCCTCTGGGTTTCGAGCCCCTCAGCCTGGGAAGCCCTTCCAGAAGCTTCTGGACCCTGGCCTACTGCCCTCCATTTGTACCGTCCCTGGCTTTGCCACGACTCTGCCTACACCCGGACCTTTTCTCCCTAGTTTTTCATTGTCCTGTTGATCATCCTCCTCACAGAGCTGATCTTGCTCATCCTCTTCTTTGTCTACATGGACAAGGTAAGTGCTACAGGAGGGACCGTGGATGGGAGTCGTGGCCCTGGGGTTGGCCGGGCCAAAGCAGGGCTTTTCCCACACCGGAGGGAAAAGCCCCAAGAGCAGCCCAGCAGAGAAGAGAATGTGTGATTGGGTGAGTTAGGAAGGCCAGCTGGGAGAGACCCTGGGGAAGGTTTTGGTGGTGACAGCACGGAAAGGGTGAGTTTGGGGACACTGTAGAGCTTATCACCTTGTGTAGTCTTTGGAAACGTGACAGTGTAGCGATGGCCTCAGTGAGCCCTTCACTGGAATCGTACAGCACAGCCGTGGGACTTCACTGGTGCTTGGCTGCCACCCTGGGTGATCCAAGAGTGACACATTCAAAATGGGAGGGCCTTTGCCAACCCTCTGAGACTTTTCTAAGTAACAACAAAGAATGCCCAGCATGCACTTGGGACTTAGCCAGCGGGGTTCTATATGCCCTGGAACTATGTATGATATGTCCCTGTGTGGCCAGGCTATGCAAAGGGTGAAAAGCATTAGTGGAACTCCAGACCGAGTCTTTAATTCTGTTCTTTTGAAAGGGAAGAGAGTGACCATATCAAGAGATTGCTTGGTGCAGCCCTGTGCTTGTCGATTTGTAGGAATTTCTTTTTTCTCATAAAACAGGTGAAACAGAGATGAGATAGCAGCCACACGTTGGTTCGTGAGAAGTGGGTATCCGTGCCTTCCCTCCCAGTCCCGGGGCAGTCTGTAGGGAAAGTGTGTGGGGTCGTGCGGGCTGGCAAGCTAGCAGGAAGTGAGCTGTCTCTTCCAACTGGTAGGACCAGAGCTCTGGCCCTAGAGTTTAACTGTACCATAGGCATCGGGCAGTCAGTGCAGGCTACAGCCAGAAGCTGGAGTGCCCCCACCCTCCCCTCCTTGGGCCCACTGACCCCCTGTACCTTGGAGAGACGGTCTTGCCACAGTCCTCACTGCTGGCCAGGGTCTGTGAGGGAGCTGTGCTGTGGGCTCAGTGACCTGCAGTGCCAACCTCACCTGTCCAGGTGAATGAGAATGCCAAGCAGGACCTGAAGGAAGGACTGCTTCTCTACAACACTGAGAACAACGTGGGGCTCAAGAATGCCTGGAACATTATTCAGGCTGAGGTGAGTCGCTGGCCATCTGGGATTTTAGCTAGGAGTGGGATGGGCAACCCGGATCAGCTGCAGGATGTTCAGGAAGTGCTGGAGGCTAGTGAGACTGCATGCTGGAGTAGCCAGCAGAGGGAGCTGTGGGGTGAGTGAGGAGGTGAGGCTGGTGGCAGTCCCGGGGCGGCCCATTGCTGTCTCCCACCCTGGTCCTCAGAAGGAGCAGTTGTTTAACTCCCAAAGAAGAGACAGGAAGGTGCATGAGCTCCAGGGTGGCTGCGCCAGTGGCTGGGGTTGGCATCGGCTGGGAGGCCTGGAAGGACAAGGCCAGCCGTGGTGAGCTGACCACGGCTTTTCATCTCGCCCGGCAGATGCGATGCTGCGGGGTCACTGACTACACAGACTGGTACCCGGTGCTGGGGGAGAACACAGTGCCTGACCGCTGCTGCATGGAAAACTCCCAGGGCTGTGGGCGGAATAGCACCACCCCTGTGTGGAAAACGGTGAGGCTGGGTGCTGCTGCTGGGGTCTTTGTGCGTCAGCCTGGCCAGAGGACTGTTGGCTGTGGCTCATTGTGGAGCAGGAGAGAGGACCGAAGCCAAGAAGTTGGGGTTGTGCGCATCTGTGCGTGCACACCATGTGCGCACATGTGTGTATCTGAATGCACGCTGGACCTACACTTGGGAGAGTGGGGGAGGAGCTGCGGGGGCTGCAGCTGTGCAGCTGTCCTTGTGGGAAGCTGGGGACCCTACATCAGGGAGCAGTGGGGCTGAAGGTCGGCGACGCTGGAGCCTCATGTTTGGCTGTATTCCCTCCCAGGGCTGCTATGAGAAGCTGAAGCTGTGGTTTGACGAGAATAAGCATGTGCTCGGCACAGCAGGGATGTGCATCCTCATCATGCAGGTACAGAGGTATCCCAGGGAGAGCCAGGGCAGAGGTGCAGAGAGGAGCCTGGGCGCAGGCCACACCCAACCAGCAGGATGGTGCTGGGTGCTGAGGGGTTGGCAGGTGCCGGCTGCTTCTCTGCGTACCTTCCTGTCACTCCCACGCCTTGGTCCGTGCCTGAGAGGAAGACATGCTCACCCTCCACGGTCTGCTGACCAGCCTGAGCGTGAGGCTGCTCCTGGTGATGGGAAGCCATAGCTGGCCTCTCTGCCTCCAGCACGGTCTGAAACCTCAGCCCTTTTCAGGATTCAGGTTGAGGAACAGGAACAACCACCATTATTGTCCTAGGCATATATGTCTGTCCAAAACACATCCAGAAACAAGTACACTTGAAATAAACAGGAGCAACTCAGCATGATTTCCCGTGATCTCTGCCTTGGCACTGGGCCTCGGCAGTGTCTGCAGCAGTGAGCTGCGGAAAGGGGCCTTGGTGTCCTGGGCACACAGCTGTGCCTATGTGTGGCCTCGGTGCACCTCCTGCTCCTGTGCATAGCACTTTTCATGTACCCCGTAGCAGCACCACTCACATCAGGGGCTGGGTGATGGCCAAGGAGGAGTCTAGGCTGCAGGAGCTGCCACCGAGACCCTTCTTCTTGTCTTCCAGATCCTGGGCATGGCCTTCTCCATGACCCTATTCCAGCATATCCACCGGACGGGGAAGAAGTATGATGCCTGAGCAGGTTGGCGGAGACACAGCCTGCCGGACACTGGAGGGAAGAGGGGCTGAGCTTAGTGTCTCCTGCCTGCACCCTCCCTCCTGCCATGTGCCTCGCATGGACTTCTCAGAGGCAGAGGGCGAGGGAGGAGAACACACAGAGACTGCGGGCCGCTGGGCACTGGATTCCTGCATCTTTGAATTTGCCAAAGACTATGGGGTGGGTGGGGTGTTGAGAAGGAGGCCTGGCATGGACGGGTGTCTGCCCCTGCCCCTCCACACACCGATGCATCGTCCTGGAGTGGGTGGGGAGTTGAGTGCCCCCCTGGGGCAGCACTGTCCCCACACAGGCTGCTGCCATCCATATCCGACCCAGCGGGTCTGCCCGCTGTCAAGCAAGGCCCTGAGCATCTTGCCAGGCTTTTTATACCTGACAGTGTAACTTTTTTATTTTATTCTGATCATGATTATTCAGGAATATTATCTCAGATAAGATTAGGGTTAGCTTTCTGATTTATAACTTTTTACTCTTGATTTCCTTCACGGTTTGAGTTTCCTTTCCTGTGGCTGAGGATGGGTGGGGAGAAGACATTGTCCGTCCACTTCACATCACGATATAGCTCTGTGACTCATGTGTGACTGGCTGTAAGTTGAGATATGCCAGGCCATATCTTGGAGCACACTGAGAAGGGGCAGGTGCACCTGGATGGGAGCCCATGGGCCTGGCACCCGTGGACAAGGGGGGAGAGGAGCAGTGTAGCAAGGCACCCTATATGAGGGGTCCAAGCTTGGTCAGCGTTGCTGACCTTCAGTCTTGCTGCTCCCTGATGTAGGGTCCCCAGGTTCCCACAAGAGGTCAGCACATGCAGGACAGGGGCTGGCAAACTCTTTGCCAGGAACTCAACTGGCCCTGGAAGGGTTCTTGGCCTTTCTGGTGATGGCAGTGTGTGGTGTCTCCTGCCGCCTCTGCCCTCTGCAGCCCCTGCAAGGTGGCTCACCTCCTCCTGGGTGCTGTCCCCAACCGAGTTCTCGAGCCTCATGACTTCCAGACATTCCTGCTGTAGGCTGTCAGACCTGGGTCCCTCCTCACCTCACTGTGGGGTAGGGACACAGTCCTCATGTTTGGCTGCTTGGATGACAGCAGAGGACCTGGGGCACTCAGGGAGGAAGAGGAACTGCCAGGTTCATGGGGCTGCTGCCTGCCCTGCCCACAGCTCCTTCCTAGTGCCTGCTGCTGTCAGCAGAGGTCTGGGTGGCTGTCACATCCTGTGAGATCATGCAGAGCAAGAAGACCCACCAGGACAGGCTGACCCGTCACACCATTTCTAGGGCGAAAGCAGCAGGAGGTGTTGAGAGGCGGTTGAGCTGCAGCAGGACACCCTGTCAGCCCACCAGGCAGGTCTGCTGCAGCCTCCCCTGCCTGCCTCTCCCGGGGGCTGAGAACCCCCAGGTTCCCCCCGCTCCCCCATCACATGTAAGGAACACACAAGTCAGGCCCAGGGTTTTAGGACTCGAGTTTTGTGTTGGGAGCTGAAGAGGAGGATGGTCTCAGCAGGTTGGCAGAGGCAGGAATGTGATGTGAATAGGATGCAAAGATGGCGGATGGGGCAAGTGCCTGTTTGACCATTTAGCTTGCCCTGTGCCCTCTGGTGCTTTTCCCGGTCTCTCTCCGGACCCCAGAACGAGAGGCCTGGTGAACCCGTCATGGCAGACATTTGGCAGCCAAGTCACACAGGGCCCTGGGTGTGTGGTGCTTTTGCGGTAGGTGAGTTTGTGCCTATCAATGCAGTTTTCAGTCTTTGTTACTATCAGCAGCAGGAGCACTGAGGCGTATAGCCTCCCTGGCGTCTTAGGCTTTTGGAACCCTGGCCACAGGCACCCTGTGCCCGCCTCCTCCACGTGTCACAGCCCCTCATCTGCGTCTGCCTTCGCGCCCTGCTGCGTAGCCACCCGACAGAGTGGGTGCTCCTGAGTCCTTGCCCATCCCAGACCCCTGGAAGGCCACAGGAGCGATGCCACAGCACCTTCTCAGGTTCCTCTGACCGTGATCTCACTGGCGGGGAGTTCCAGAGTGACACCCTCACTCTCGGCCTCCCTGGCCATGGTTGGAGTTCTGTTCCGTCAGGGCTGATGTGTGCCGTTGACAGACTTCACCCAGGAAGTACCTTCAGACTTGCAGGTGACTTCCAGGGAAGGCCTGATGCAGATGACCTTTCTCTGTAGCATCTTGTGGAGGGGCTGGGATGGGGCCAAGGACTGCCTTAGGACACCAGCAGCAGGTGGCAACCACTTATCACTGGCCAGCATGTGCTGCACCTAGGCCCTCCGCCTGGGAAGGCTGCTGACCACATCCTAGGCCCTTTGCGTGTGTCCGTTTGGATGCGGAGCTAGGTGGGTGTGCTGTGGTGGCCACAGAGTAGTCCAGGTGGCTTGAAGTGACTGTCCCTTCCTCTCTAGCCCTGGTGGAGGTGCCAGTCACCAGGGACATAGCACAGGAAGGGAGCCAGGGGCCAGCTGCTTGGGGCTTGTTCTTGGCCTCTCAGCCCTTCGGCCCCAGGTGGCTGCCCTGCCCATGCTCCAGTGCCCACTTGCCTGCCCCAGGGCAGTATGGGAAAGCCAGAGCACATGCTTATGCTTTCTGATGCACTTTCTGCTCGTGACGACCATCTGTCCATCTCCCCCCAGTCCTGGCTTTGTTGAACACCATGTTTTTAGCATGTTTTTAAATAAAACCGGATAATGTGTCAGAAGCAGAAGCAGGAGGCTGAGTGGTGTGTCTGCTCACCTGCCTGCTGTGATGGTCTCTTTCCTGTAGGTTGTCCTGAGGGCCTGGGTTGTGGGGGTCAAGGCTGGTCTTCACCTCTGTCCCAGACACTCCCAGGATCCAGGTGAGAGATGTGCCTGGAGGTCTCCGACCCCTCTGTAGGAGTGAGGGGTTCTGACACTCCTGCTGCTATCTGGTGACCTGCGGTGGGCTTGAGGGACCGCACGAGAGGCCTTGGCTCCATCCTGATGGCTGTCGTGCTTAGGGTGAGTAGGGAGGGTGAGGACGACACGAATGGCTCCCGGACGTCTTCCCAGGAGTGCAGGGACTACATGGCTTCACTCTGCTTGGAGACGTGCTTCTGGGGCTGGGAACCCACCCGAGGTGGCCGGACAGAGAGAGTGTTCGACTGGCTGGGCCTTCGCCTGCCCGCCGGGCAGCAGCAGGTGAGCTGCGCTGACTCTTTGCCCAGGGTCACTACTGAGCCTGTGCCCTGTGTGGGGGCGGGGAAGAGGGGTGAATGTGTCCAAGCCCAAGGCAGTGGGGCTGGTGCAGCTCCGAGGACGCCTGCCTCCTCCCCAAGGAGTACCCGGCTTGACAGGGCATCGTCCCAAGGCCTCAGCCTGGGGTTCCATCCTGGAGCTGTCCTGCTTTAAAGTCTGAGGAGGCTTTGCCCTGAGTCTGGGTGCTCTCTCCAAGGCCCAGCTGGACTGGCCTCTGAGGTCCACGGATATGTGGCTGCAGGACCAGGAAGGGCTTTGGGCAGAAAACACTTTTTCTTGCCGTGCTTGCTCTGCCCCATCCCCCAGGCTGTGGACACACCTGCTGGGATGCCTTCTGGCTCGGTGTGCTGTCTGCCACTCCGTTCTGGAAGGCAGGCCATGGCTGGGTCTTCTACTGATGAGGCAAGAGCCACAGGATGAGTTTGGGGCTCTTCCATCCATGGAAGAGAGTGGCCGGGATGACTTGGCCTCCTCTGCTGTCCCAGTCCCGTGTGAGGTGGGAGAGTTCTTGCTGTTGGTGCCCAGCAGAGGCAAGCGTGCAAGGATGTTGCCCGCTGGTTCTGGCACAGACAAGTATCCCCTCACTCAGGAACCAAGTGAGTACAACTTGTGCCAGGTACAGGACTGCGGCTGGCGATGACTCACCATGCCCAGGGGCACCAACATCTGGGGACCACAGGAGAGAGAAATAGTCAGAGCTCAAGCACTGGCCTTGGGCAAGAGAAGGCCCCCAAAGCTAAGCTGAAGACAGGAGTGGCCTGGCTGACCAGTGGGGAGAGCACAGGGGATATGGCAGGAGCCCTGCTAGGACACAGGCACGTGAACCAGTGGGAGAGTACTGTACCAGAGCCAGGAGCAATGGGGGCTGCAGAGATGCTGTGAGCCCCTGAGACATCATGACTCTGGCCAGCGGGGAGGACACCTGGCATGTGGAGAGCAGTCAGTATGCACCTGGTGGCTGCAGCGAGAGCAAGACCCAGCTGCTGCAGTGGTATGTGCGGGACCTGATGGGGCGGTGGGAAGCAGCAGTGAGACAGATCTAAGACGGGAGAACCAGCGAGTTGCAGTGTTAATTAGATGTGGGGGTGGGGCACTCACCAAAGCTCACCAAGCTGACACTTTCACTCTGCACGGTAGATGACTAATTGTTTGAATCAGATGGATGGAAGCATATTGTCCAAGGTGAGGGGCACGATGAAGGCTGCGCAGTGGGCTTTGCACCTTGCAGATGGTTTTGGAAACCTAGCCGTGTTTGCTAGGTTCCTCCTGACTAAAGCTGTCTTCTTGGCGGTTCTCACACCGTGTGGATGTGTTGGGTGGCAAGTGAAGGTCCTCGCATTCGCAGACAGCTCCCCACCCCTGCCTGCGGGGGCTGGCTCAGCAGCAGCACTCAATAACCACAGAAGCAAGAGGGAAGCCAAATTAAATCAATGTCACTTTGGACACAGAAGTATGGGAGTTGTGATGGTCCCCTCTTAAAGCATTCAGCAAAGATCGGGAATCTATTGATTTAGCCATCTGGGTTTTGCTGAGTTTAAGGACAGCCATGAGGTGGACCATTGTCTCTAGCTAACAAAAAGAGTAAAATGAGCCATCCTTCCTGCCTGATGCCGAGTGACTGGGGTAACCCTTCCTATCCTTCAGGGCCCGCAGAGCACCAGGGTGAGCCTGGGCCACTGAGCATCTCCTTCAGTGCCCTGGATTCAAGGGGAGACAAACTGGCAGAGGAAGCCATGTAGCCACTTGCTTGTGGGTAGCACCTACTGCTGTAAGATGTTTTTCTTGATTACTCAGTTTTGAAACTAGCTGAGCCCAGTGTCCACAGCAGTGCCCTCTGGCATGTGGCTGATGCAGATGGCAGCCTGTGCTCTGCACTTTAATGCCAGCAGGCAGCCAATGCCTTTGCCTCTCTGTCCTCACCCCAACTTCCCAACATATCCTCAGTCATCGCTCTTTTCTGGAAAGGGACCCCAGTCCCTGAAAAGACTCAGCTTCTTGTCTACCACTTGACCACTTAAGAGAGCGTGCCGAATGCCACCTCTGTTCCTAACTTGGGGTCTTCTACAGTAGAATTAACGAGGCATGAGCTGCTCTCAAAATCTGAAGAGCCCCACAGATGCTGGCCATCAGCCTCTCTTGGAAACCCTAACACTTTGATGTGGCTGGCTTTACTAGTCCTTAGGGCAAGGATGTTGCCTGCACTGCTGGTGGACAGCTGGGACTCCAGTCTCCCAAGGAATCTCCTTTCTGCCAAGGGCACTGGCAGCCTGAGAAATGGAGCAGAAGGGAAAGGCAGAGGGGGCTTCCGGGCTATTTGCATTGAAGGAGAAAATAAGGGCTTTGTCCTAGTGTCCTCCCCTCCTGGCCAGTAGCCTCTGTTTTCATTGTGGGGAGCAAGTGGAAACGTGGGTCTCCAGCAGTGACCACCCAGCCCCCAGGGCTGCTGGAAGTAGCAGCAGTGGACAGGCCACCCAGCAGCCAACCAGAGTGACTCAGCTTTGCTTCAGCACTGGCTCCCTGGAGCCCACTTGCATGCTAAGCCCTTTCTTGGCTACTGGGCCACTTATGCAGCAGTGGGACCACCAATAGCACTGCTGGCTTGCAGCCAGGAAGGGTGTAGATGCTGCTGGTCCCTCCTTGGTGTGCTGGTGTCCTTTTGCACACGTGTGTACCAACACAGTGGTGGAGATGAGTAGATACAGGGTCACCATAGTACCCTGCAGGGCAGGTCCCTGCCTGAGGATTTCCTGGGGGGATAAATCTTCAGACACAGCCAGTGCAGGACCCTTTGTGTTCCCACGGGCAGGGGTTCTGCTCCCAACTTCTCCTTGGATCACACTCTCCCTGCTTCCTTTGTCTCAGGATCCCCTAGAGCCCAGCTTATCCAGACAGTTTTCTGGTTCCCACCAGACCTCAAGCAATTTTATAGATGCAACAGTGAATCAGATAAGTGTTTTATGTCATAAAAGACAAAACAGCTAGCTCTAAAATGTACAGAGTGCGCTGGTCTCAACAGAGACTCAAGTCTTTGTGTGCTGAGTTGAAAAGAGAGGCTTTAGACTCGGGGATGAGGACAGAGAAATGCTGTCAGATGTGCTGAGGGATTGGGGAAGTGGGTCCCAGCCTGGCCCTGACCTCAGCACAGCGGGCCTCTCTGCTGCAGCTGGGCAGAGGGGCAGGCAGCAGGGATGGGCAGAGCACAGGCTCATTTGTGGGCAGTGCCCCTGGGAAGTGTGCAGAGGATGGACTGATTAAGGCAGGAAGCTGGGAGTGGAGCCCCAGGGAGCGGACTCGTTTGAGCCTAGCTTCTGCCACTCTGGAGAAGCCATCTGTCCCTTCAGACAAGTAGGTGATGAGAGCGAATGAAGAGGGTGTGCAGGACCCTAATGAATGTGGCCTTGAGTTTACTGATAGGGCCTCCAACCTGGTGGCTGCAGTAGGGTACCAGTGCCTTTGGGGAAACTATGGGCTGGGACTTCCTTGCAGAGCCGCAAAAGCACAGATCTGTGGGAAGTAGTCCTAGATTCCTTTATCACACACCCTTAACACTCAAAACTTCCCCAGACCCACGAGGGAGGGCCAGGTTTGCTCTGAGAGGAACTCCAGCATGCAGCAGGGTAAGGCAGCTTCTCCATAGCCATGATGCACGGTGACTTGATCCACGCTGGCTGGCCCTGGGGCCCCAGGGAGCCTCCTGATGCTGGCTGTCTGGAATTACCAGTGGCACTGTATAGGGTGGTGTGAGTGTTGCAGGCACAGGAGCAAGAGGGAGGGGTGTGAAGGAGGCTGGGAGTTCGGAGCTGGGCATTATGCTGAAATACGAGGGAGTGAAGAAGACCAGGCCCCAGAGAGCCACGGAGGGGACAGTGTCCCCTCTGGGAAAAAAAGCAGAGCAGGGCTCTGGGAGGAGCATGTGGCAACCATGTGGTCAGATGGTACCCCAGAGAAAATGGGTGTGGGTGCCTGTCTACTCAGAGCGTCTCCTGCTAGGGCCCCTTCTCTGGCTTTGCAGGCTGGGATTTCCTGGGGAGGGTTTTTACACATAGTACATTTGTGACCGGGCTGTCCTGAAAGTCTGGCCTTGACCTGGTGACCCTTAAGGGAGGGGGAGTGCACAGACCTTGTCTCCGGGGCATCTTTCCAACAGGATAGGGCCAGCAGGCAGAGCTCTGTCCCAGCTGGGCACCTGTTGCTGTGGCCAACTTGCCCCGGCCCCTGCCTGGCAGCTCATTGAGCCTTCGCTGACACCAAGACCTCTCTGAAGACTCTCAGCAGTGGGCCACTGCTCTCCAGGTGGACACGTCCTTTTGGGAGGAGCCATCTACCTGCCCCCCACGGTGCTACTGTGGGTGTAGGTGAGGGCTAAAGTCACACGTTGGCGATGGCAGGGGTCCCAGGTTACAGGTTGCAGTGCTGGGAGGAGGCTGAGGGCCCAGCTTTCCTCTTCCATAGTCTAGGGCACCATGCTGGGGAAAGGGTCTGGCTATCTCCTGGCGGGATCATCCTGCCCAGGAGTTGGACATGAGTCAGCAGAAGAGGGAGGTCCCTGCCTGGCTTTGGCATTGGGTGGGCTCATAGCAGGTGTCTCTGGCCTGGTTGGGCTGGGGTGGAATCTGCAGGTCTTGTGTGCACATGGTGTGAGCTGTGGGTTTGGGCCTGGGGAGCACCGTCAGAAGGTGACCGTTGGCATTTAATAGCAATGCTGCTGGAGTCTCTGGTGCAAGCAGCAGGTGAGAATCATTCCGCAGATCTGCCAGGTGGAGAGAGCAGAGAGCAGACATCAGAACCCCAGGGTGCTAGCTGCAGAGCCCGACATGGCTGCAGGGGACTCTCCTGTTCAGAAGGGGTGAGGCCTAAAGACCCGCATCTCTTACAAGCTCCTCACTGGTGCTGCGAGTCTGCAGTCCCAGGTCTTCTCTAGAGAAGCTGGGTTTAAAGGGCTCCTGCACAGTGCTGTTTCTACTCTTCCACCTGCACCGTCTGCAGCACTTCCTCTAGAATGAATCTGCCTGCATCCTGCTGCCTTCAGACTCCAGAGAAAAACCAAGGAGGATGCCCAGACACCACTGTGGAAGTGGACAGTGGGAGGAGTGCCCTGTGGACAGCTCGAGACGCAGAGCCCTACTTTGGAGTCCAGCGGTGCTAAACTTGCTAGGAAGATCACTTCCCATGTGGATTCTCAGCTTTCCCATTTCTCCCTCCTCACTTTTCATGGGTGGGGGTGTGACCAGAGCTCCCAGACAGATGTCAGGGTCCTGCGAATGACAACAATATGCTGGATTTCACCTCTACCCATGAGGGCGCTGTGCCAGCAGCCCCACGGCTGCCTCATGGCACAGTGGTGAAGGTGGACTTCTTTAAATGCAGAAAATTGTCCTGACCTCTCGAACTTTTCTAATGGGCCAGACCTTGGCAACACAAGCCAGGTGTCCATGGCTCCAGCCAGACTGGAGGCCGGGCTGGGGGTATGCATGGTCGCCAGGGCTGCTCGGCCCTGTAGGGCTGGCTCAAGCCAGTGGCCAAGCACGACCGGCCCATCTTTGCCCTGTTCATCTCAGGCAATGTGGAGGACAGCAGAGATTGACTCTTCGACTCGGGGTCACAAGCCCAGGGTAGCTTCGGAGTGTGTCCCCTGCTGGCTTTCAGCAAGTGGTAGTCATTCTGCCTGGGATCTCACCATGCACTCCTGACCTCACCTTATGCCAGGGTGACTTGCCTGAGGATTGTCTGCACCTTCCTGGTGTATGCTGAGAGGCGGTCAAGGAGCAGCTGCTGGCCAGCAGGCTGTGTCAGCATTCACATGAGCACTGCAGCCTGGCAGCCTTGTCCACACTCTGGGAGGAGTGTGACCCAGGCCTCACCAGACAAGCAGAACAAGGGTGGCGCTGTCCTCAGTGTATGTCCACACATCTGCACCAGTGCTAATCACACTCCCCACCCTGACCCATGCACAGGGTAAGGGATGCTTACCCACGTGTGCATGGAACACACACACACGCGCACACACTTCTCATACTAAGTCATGCAGACGGAAGAAACACTGTCACCCACGGGTATGCACGTGAACATACACATGCACATGCTGCCCACTTCCTGGAATTACCAAGGGAAGCTCGCTGACCCTTGGACCTCAAGGGAGCGTTGGTGGGTCCCCCTTGGCAGAGGATGCAGGGAAGCCAGCATGGGCAGCTCCAAGCAGTCCACAGGGGTGAGGAGGGACAGCACAGGGAAGTCCATTGCAGAGGTGGGCCAAGCCAGGCAGCATGGTGCTGTCCCTGGAGACTGCCTGGCAGAGCCCTTGGCCCTGTGCCAGACACTGTAAGAGCCTAATGTGCTCAGCTCCTTGTGATGTTTCTAAGCCAGCATCTGGCTGTCGTCAGAGGAAAGGGAAGTTCCTGGAAGCTATTCCCCGATAGCCTTTCTGTTTCTCCATGAAAGACCTACAGACTGTACCATGAAAGGCTGTCCTGTGAATGTCTGGGCTCAAGGCCTGTTTGTACCCTAAGGTAGGGAATATAGTGTGATGAAACAGGTCTTACCACAAGGGGGCGCCGGGGGGCTTGCCGACCTTGGCGGTGTCGATCCCTCTCTGAGCCACACACACCTTCCTCTCTCAATAGAAACACCTCCGGTAGTTTCCCTAGCTCAGAGGCCGTCCTGTGAGATAACAAGGAGGACAGGACCCCAGCTTCTCTTGCACCCTGTGTGAGGCCAGCAGAGCCCTGGCCCCGGCACCCTTCAGTGGTGCTCCCACTCCCTGCCGGTCAGGCAGGGCTGTGCACATGCTGAACCTCTCCTGGGCCCTCACCCATTCTGCCACTTCCTGTCTCACTCTTCAAGGATCCCGCTTCGCTTCCTTTAGGAAACCGTCCCTGATGCCCTGGGCTGGTTAGGGCCTTCTATAACTGTTCCTGCGAAGTCCAGGGCTTGCGCCGACCCCATACCTAGGACTACACATGACTATCAGGTCCGTGTCTTGGGGACACCCCACCTCCACAGTGCCCACTGTGGGCACAGCACCGGGGGCACATGAGGGACAGCTGTAAAGCCAATGTAGATCATACCTCAGTCCTCCATATTTCCTGTGGGTACTGGGGCTCCTCTCTGTGTATGAGGAGGGCAACAGGAAAGACAGCTAGGGTACTGTGATCCTTTTATGTTGGGAGCCTTTCACAGACCTTGGGGGAGAGCTCATTTCCAGGGGCTGGCATTGTGGCTGACTGCCCCTGGAGCTGGGTGACCATTTGGCTTCCCCTCTCTGGGCTTGCTGTCCTCAGACTTACGTGAATAAGACAGACAGGCCTAGTGATCCTTTGTCCTCAGTCACCAGGGGAGCTCCACACAGACCCCACAGCAGCTACAGACCATTTTAGTTCACTGTTCTGGGTGCAGTCTGGGCCTTGGGGCTTTATAGCTTGCCGAGGTTGGGGACCACTGCTCTGGGGCCTTTTCAGGGCCCACCCCACTTGGGGGGCAGAGCTCAGGCCTCCCTCAGTGTGGTCTGAGCAGGTTCTGGCCCCATCTTTCCAGCACAGTCCCTGGCTGCACTTGTGCACTTGCTGTATAGCACCATCTTGCAGCTCTGCCGCCACCAGCCCACCCATGCTGTATATAGGCTTGATGCAAATAAGGTGAAAGTTCAGTGCAGCGTGTGAGCTCTGGAAAGATCTGTCCTCTCAGAGCACCTTTCCTAGCCACCAAGTTCTCTCCACACCAGCTTTTTCCTTCTATTGACCAGCTGTCTCTACATACCTGGCTAGAGTGGAGTTGGTTGGCACCTGGGCCTCCCCGAGTTCCCTTGCTGGTGTGAGGCTGAGCTTGCCAGCTGGGAGCCCCTTCCTCCCTGCTCGCAGCACAGGGTGTGGCCACTATCACCGTTCTCTGGAGCAGAAGGGGCACTCGACACAGCTGCTTTCACCAAACACGTTCCCACCCAGAACCTGCAGGGCTTGATCCTGAGACGACTGCTGCTATGGCAGGCACTTTACCCAAACCCAGAGGGCTAGAGCTAGAGGTGTGTCCCTGGAGCTGGGCCAGTGGGAGGCCCCATGCAGTGCGCGGTGTGGTAACCACAACCTCGGTGTGCTCTGCCTTGAGCTGATGAGGCAGCCATTGCCCCAGCAGCCCCTGTGTTCGGGGGTCTGGGCGCCTGCATGGGATTGCTATTGGCAGGCAGAAGCTGCAGCTCTACAAAGGGCTCAGTTCTTTCCTCATCCTTTAAAAAAAAAAAAAGAACTGAAGAAAAATGGAAGTAGAGCTTTTGAAAATAGAGGCTCTTGGGACCAAGAATTAGGAGCAGAGGGAAGGGGCTGAGAAGAGGGTGAAGGTGGGTTCTGCTTAGTGCCAGCTCCCTGCCATTAAACATGGGCATTATGTACTGCAAACATGTTCTGACAAAAACAAGGAAGTATAAAACTGAAAACCTTAAAGATAGCTAAAAACTGATCAGCCTTTCCATTCTACAGGTAAGAAAACTAAGGGGAAATGAGACTGACTCACAGTCACACAAGGGCCGAGCTGTGCCTGGAATCCAGGCCTCTGTCTCCCACACAAAGCTTCTGCTTGTGCCCAGGGACAGGGAGCATCAGGAATCTGGGAGAGCTGGGGGTCTCTGAAGTGCCCCGGCAGGTCCCTGGTGGAAAGACTGCGCCTGGGGGGAGTCTTGCGTGGGTGCAGGGGCAGCGCAGTGCCCAGCTCTGGTCGGCAGAGGGAGCTCTAACCCGAGACTTGGCCACCGCAGGTCTGTGAGTGGCAAGGGAGAAAACTGGGCAAACCCACAGCTGCTGCCAGGTGAGGCACAGTCTTGGGAACTCGGGGCCACTCCACAGTGAACAGTGCAGCCTGTCTGTGGAGGGCAGGGTGGGGAGGGACACGTGTACCTGTGCTGTCTTGACCTTGGGCTCAGGGTGCTCATGGTCCCATGCCCTGTCTTGCCCTGGGGTTCGTGATCCTTAGCTTTTGCTTTTGCAGACAAATTGGCTGGGGAGAAATGGGCAGAGCAGACAAGGCCTGGTCAGAGTCCAGAGAAATGGGCCTGAAGCAGAGAGAGGGGCAACTCCTGGCTCAGCACACGCCTGGGGCTCTGGCCACGAAGGTGCGTGAGCCTTTGGGGACCAGGCTTCTGCAGGGGCAGCCGGGGGTTGTTCTCCAACGCAGTCTGTCCACAGAGTAATAGTTAAAATGGTGTGAGGCTGCAGCTGGGTCCGCTGGGCCAGGACTACAGTGGGCAGAAGACGTGCTCTGGAAAGCCTCCTCCCCTAGAGTCTCTCCAAGCCAGGGCACGCTGCCCCTCGGTGTCCTTTCCACAGGCCCCTGTGTGAGGATCAGGCATTGGAGAAACAAGACCCACAGCTGGGGACCCTGGTGCCGCCTCAAGGCGTGGGGCCCTAGGAAAGCCGACTGTCTGGGTCTCAGCTCTCTGCCTGTAGAAGCACAGCTCACCCCTCTACCTGGGAAGTCCACAGAGAGCTCAAAGAAGCTCCCCTGAATGTGGCCTTCATGTGGCCTAAAGCATGTCACACTCTTGCATGGCTGGGGAGATGAGGTGGACGGGCGAGACACATGGCTCAAACTCACACAAGGGCAGAGCCAGTACCTGGCTCGGCTGCCCTACAAAGTCCCTGCCCTTCCCAGACACTGCATCCAGCACCAGAATGAGGCTGAGCTGCAGCCTCAAGGACAGTTCCCTCTCAGCCCCTGCCTGCGGTTCTGCTCGCTGTGTGTGCCTTTCCCCTGACAGCTCCTGCCCAGCTCCTGGGGGACACAGAGCTGACTTCATGGACAGTGGCTGGGGAGGGTGTGGAGGGAAAAAACAGGAGCCAAAGTCACTGCTCATCCTCTGAGGAGAGCTGAGTGCAAGAATACATACACACGTGCATACTTATATGCATATCCACACATGCACAGATATACACATGTATGTACATGTGCCTTCGATAAATCATGTGGACCCAGATGCATGCAGACACTCAGGGATCCGCACACCAACACCCTGCACACATACAGGTGCACACACACACCCGTGCCCACACTCACACTCCTCCTAGGACTCTGTTCCTCAGTCCAAGCTGTCCAGTGTTCTCTGAAGAGAGCCTGACCCCGGGCCCTGTGGCGTTGTATAGGGAAGGAGCAAGCATGACCTTGGCTACTGCAAGAGAGGCTGCAAAGTCCCATCCCCCAGCCTGACTCACCTGCAGACAGGCCACCCCGATGCCCACTGCCCCCAGGAGCAGCAGATGGTCAGCCAGGAACTGCTCAAGCTTGGTGACACAGCCTCCCTGAAAGAGAGCCGTGCTCACAGTTGTCGTGGCCAGCAAGGGTTGCGGAGGGTGGAGAGAGGGACTGGGGAGGCCAGGGACTAAAGGGTCTGCACTTGGCCTTTGCATTGTTCCCACCATCCTTGGGACCCCAGGGTTGCCATGGTGTCTGAGGACCTGGCAGGGACCTGGCTCTGAAGAGACCCTCTGAGGCCCTGGGCACTGTATGTTTTGTTTCCCGTCAGAGCCCAGGCACTCACCTCTACCTTGTAGATATTGGAGGGGTGTACCCGCTGGCCACAGTGTGCTACCACCGTCTTGCAGCAGCTGTCGGGCACCTGGCGGCCCTGGGCCTCCTGTGAGCGCACGTAGGCACTGTGCTGCCAGTCTGCTGAGCTGTTGCTCCCACAGCACTTGAACTGGAGGGGGAGGTAGCTGGAGTGAGGGCCTGCATGGGTGCGCGCCGGCATTCCTCTGGCCTGTGCGCTCTCCTGGGTTTTGCCTGCCCCTGACCCTCAGGCCAGGACACCCACTCGCAGCCCCAAATAGCCACCCAGTTCCTTTGGGGCCATCAGGACAGGAATCGGGGGTAGGGAGGGCTTGCAAGACGGGCTGGCAGGTGGGTACTGGGGTCCTGACAGCGGGGCCATCTGGCCCTGGGCAGAGACAAGCATACAAGAGGTGTCTCCTGGCCACCCAGGAGGCAGGACCTGGGAACAGATCCCCAGATGTTCTGGGTGTCCAGTTGGGCACTGAAGCCTCAGAGGCTCCAGATTGCAGGGGCATCAAGGAGTGTCTCAGAGCCCAGCCTTGTGGCAGGTCAGCACTGTGCCCAGGGGCTGGTGTGGGTATCTGTAGTACCCCAGCATGAGGAAACACCAGGCCAACCGAGGCTGGTTCAAGTGGGCTCAGGCAGGTCTTGCCCTTGCACACAGAGGCACTGAGGTCAGTCTGCACACAACCAAGGACCTCCCGTTCCCTGCATGAGGCTGGGACTTGGCTCCAGAGGAGCAGAAATGGGTCCTGCCTTCAAGCAGCCCAGCCTTCACTGCTGTGTAGGAGGAGAGGGGACAGAAGCCTGTAGGTGGCACAGAGGAGGAAGGGTCAGGAATGCCATGGCAGGAACAAGGTCCTGGGCACTGAGGCAGAACAGGATCAGGAAAGTGCAGGCAGGGCGAGGGCAGCAGGCCACTTCTCTGTGGGGCCACTTGTGAAGTGAGGACAGCACAGCTCGCTGCAGGGCTGCGCAGGGACCGGCAGAGGCACATGTGCGCAGCACCAAGCAGGGCTCATCCAGAGCCCTCACGGAGGAAACCCACACCCAGTGGTATACATGCCCGTGTGTCATCACACATGTGGCACCATGGGCGGGAAGGAAGCTGCCCCAGGGATCCAGGGCTCCTCAGGATGGGCCCTCCTGTCTGAGATGCAGGCTAGGGGCGGCAGGGAGCGCCAGCCCAGCACCAACTCAGGGGCCCACTTTGGGTCTCTTCCTCAAGTTAGGTGCCCAGGGTCTGCTCTAGTTCTCATAGTGCACCTCTGGGTGGGCCCTTGGGTGGGGTTTCATGGCGGGCTGCCCTGTGCCCACCTGCTTCCTCAGAAGGGACCATCCATGATGCCCTGCTGGGAGCTGAGCCTGTGTCTCGGGGAGATGGGAGTTTAGGACTCACTGCCTTCCTTCCTCACTTGAAGCTTCTTGGGGAGAGGAGGGCTGGGGGAGCTGAGTGGGCCTGGGAAGCTGCAGAGATTCTCAACATGTCCACAGAAAGTCCAGCAGAACTTTCTGTGACGAAGCCAATGTCCTGGGTCTGTGGTGGCCACGCATAGTTCCACACATGTGAACTGCATCCAGAGTGACAGAGGGCCTAAGTCTGCACTAACTCTGCATGTGGACGTGGGGCCAGGGCTGTGGCCTCACTAGAGTGATTGGCCCCCTCTTCAGAAAGCAGGGTGACCACTGTCCCTGGCACTCTGCCCAAGGGCACACACCTCAAGGTCTGGGTCATTTCTCTGAGCCCTGGCTGCCTGCCCCAGCTCCCCTTCTTGGAGCCCCCTTCCTGGAGAAGGCAGCTCCAGACGCCAGGCGCTGACAGGGCCCTGCTGGCAAGGCCAGTCTCCTGCCGGGAGGACTCTTGTGGTGCCTGGGGCCAGCTGAGCTGCCAACGTGTTACTGTTCTACAAGCACGTTAGGGGCCCAGGGACCTCAAAGGGAAGGGAACTTGCCCAGAGTCACTCAGATGGGGAGCGGGGAGAGACAGCAGGAAGAGAACTGTGAACTGCGGCCTCTCAGTGGCTTACATCCTGCTGCAGACGGTCCACCGAGGCTGTGATCTCCGCGGCCCTGGGCTGCCCGTAGTTCTCGGCCAAGGTGCGGTGCAGGTGCTGCTTCAGCTCATCGCTCAGCTGTGGGGGAGCGAAGGTGGGACCCCTGCCCCCACGGACCAGGCTGGAGGGCTCTGGAACCCCCTGGGGCCTCCAGGACACCCCACTTGTGATGCTGCCAGACAGCAGGCTCTCAGAGGGTCCTGGGGAGGTACCAGTGAGCCCAGGACAGAGCCGTAGGGAGGGGACAGTTCTCATTTCGTAGGTGGGGCTGGACATAGGCTGCTTTTTACAAGCTGCCTTGCACTTTGAGGTGATATGTGTAATGACAGTAGCTGCGCGGTGGACACCAAAGGGCCACTGGCTGCCTTCAGCTATTCTGTCTCCACTGGCACAATGTCACCTGTCATGCGACCTTGATCCCTGCCTTGGACGGGGATGGCCCCAAGGCCAGGAGGGGCTTCCCTGACCTCTGTGTGGGCACCTTGGCACCAGCAGATGTAGCAGAGTTGCTGGTGCCAGGGCAGGAGGCTGGCTCCTGATATATAGCACTGTCAGGGCCAAGGCAGGGCTGCCTGTGACTGTGTGTTGTGTCTGCTGGGTTCTCGTCCCCACGTGCCAGCCCCTCACTTACCCTCTGATAGTACACATGGGCCAGGACCCCCGCCACCAGCTCCACGAGGAAGATGACGAACAACAGGCAGAAGTACTAGGAGTAAGGAGAGAAGAGGGCCATAGCAGGGTCAGGGTGGCGAACATGCATCCACGGGGAGGGCTGGGCCTTCTGGCAGCCCTTTGCCCTTATCATCTTCCTCTTCCCAGAGTTCTGGACCAACAGCTGCTGGCACCAACTGCCATGCCCTCATTCGTGATCTGCCGGCTCCTGTCACTCACACACCACTCAGGGTGCACTGAGCCCCAGATGCAGGCACTGGTGCCATAGCTGAGTAGGTCCTTGCCTCAAAGTCCCTGGAGCTGGGGATGGGAACCCCTGAATCTATGAGCCGAGGAAACGGCTCCCCCAGTGTCATCCTGGGGAGTCTGCACTGGTGACGTGAAGCTCACCCCACGGAGTAGGCCCCTGCCACCTGGAAGGCCCTGTGCCCCCACACAGGGTCTACACTTCCCAGGGAGGCTCCAGCCTGTGTGTCCAAGCTCTGTCCACGCTCCCTGGGCCTGGACATCTTTTATCTGAGGAGGACAGAGGCTGAGCACCTCCCCGGTTGTCCCACACCAGCCACAGGGCACCTACGGGCTCTACACAGCCTCAGGCTGTCCAGCCGGCGACTGAGAGCCTGGGCATCAGGGTGGGGTCTGGTGTGGAGGCCGTTTCCTCCTGGAGGCTTCTCCTGCCTGCCTGGTTCTCAGGATGGCCCTGAACAGGGCCTGAGGGAAGCTGCGGTGGGAGCACTGGGCAATGGTGTGTGGACTGTCCCCTCCACACTCAGAGATGGGGCTCGGAAGCCGGGGACGCTACACTCAACGCGTGCGGTAAATGAGAAGCGTGCGAGGAGGACAGGTCCAGGAAGGGCCGCACGGGCTGAACTCCGGCCCTCACAGGTCCTGTGTATTGGCCCAGGCTGGAGAGCCACCCACAGGGCCCAGCTGGGGCAGGCTGTGGGTAGCCGTAATGTCCCTGCCCTACTCCCCCGCAGCAGGGGAGCACTCTTCATCCTTCCTCCAACAGCTTTCCCACCCGTCAGTCCAGGGGCTGGGCCGCTACCCACCGGGAGCTTCCTGGATGCATCAGCCCTCCCGGCTCCGGAGGGGCTGCACCCAAAGCTGCCAGCCACCTCTGAACTGCCTCGCAAGTCCCCCCGCTCCTCCCAAGTGTGTGCCTGTGAACCCCTAGGTGTAGGAGAGGAAGAGATGATGGAGTACCGTGGCTGGGACGACCTGGCTGCTGGCAGCCGAGAGGCAACACCTCACCCCTGCTTCCTTCTCTGCCAGCCAAAGTGGAGTCACATGTGCATCTAGTCCTGAGGTGTCTTGCTGGTGCCCCAGAGCTGGCACGGCTACAGCTCTGAGTTTATGCAGCCTATCAGACTGGTCAGGGCATCCAGCAGGCTGTGTGTCCCAGCAGGGTGGTCAGTGGGAGGGGAAGACACTAGCAGGGTGCAGAGTCAGCCCTCCAAGTGGTAAAGATGGCCAGACAGCTTGGGAGGGTCTAGCAGCTTCTGAGGTAGGAAGGCTGCAGATGTGTGACTCACCTGGGCGGGGAGGCCCTGAGTTACAGCTCAGAGGTGACAGCTGGGGAGGCAGGTGGAGTGCTGTGTTCCTGGGGCTCCTGCTGCCTGGAGGGCGCTGCAACCCAGCAGTGGGCCAAGTGATGCTGTTTATTGAGCTCTCTTAATGCTCACCTCTGTCCCTTCATCCTCCCTTGCCCCGGGGTACAGTGGCTGCCTGTGTGAACCTCAGAGCCCTCCTCACAGTCCTGTACCAGTCCCTCCCTTGGGTGGGCAGGGTGTCCGGGCCTCGGTAACGAAACACGTTTCTGCTCTCTACTTATCTGTATGAGCTCAGGATGAAGAAAGCACTCCCACACACTCCTCGCTGGGACTCCTGAGCCCCTCACGGGAGCTGTTTTTCCTCTTGTATTTCTAGTGGCCACTTCCCCTTTACCTCCTTTCTGTCCGTGATTCCATTCTTTGACTTGGTGAAATGAAAGACTCGGTTACGGTGAGGGCTGATTACTCTTTCTCTGCTCCGTTGTCTGCTTGTGTCCTCCCCCGGACTCCACCTGCCCCTGTGCCCAGCCTGCTGCCCACCCCATGCTCCTCTGATGGCCCTCTTTTTGCTGCCTGTGTCTGCCACTTGTCCCCCCAGATTGATTGGATTTGTAGGGAGCAAAAGCCATATCTTGGCTTCCGGCTCCTGCGTGCTGCCCAGGGTCATGTAGGACGTGCAAGTCCATTCAGAAGCACCTCTGGTTTTGACAGAGAAGCACATCTTCTTGCAAAGTATACTTGCTGAAGGAGGACCACGTTGGGGCAGCAGCTTCATCTCTTCTACTCTGTGGAGACTCGGAACTGTCACCTTAGGTTTCTGTGGTGTTCCTCAGTCTGTCGTGATTTCACCCCTGGAGGTCACTTGGCAATGTGTGGAGACCTTGTGCTGTCACGGCTGGAAGGGAGAGGCCAGGGGCTGTTGTTGGCCTGCTGCGCACAAGGTGGTCAGACCTCAGGCTCCTCTGGATTGAAGCCTTGGGAGAGCTTGGTTTGTGCACTGATCTTCGCACTTTAAGCCAATGCTGCCACCTGAGTAGCACATGTCCCTGTGCACTGTGGGAGGCTCAGAAAGAGAAGCCACGGAATGTTAACTTCTGAGAAGCCAGAAATGATGCACAGGGAGGATTTTTGCCATGTGCCTGTCTGGGAAGCTCTTCTGGGGCTTAGAGTTGCTTGTCACAACCCAAGTGAGGAGCAAAGGAGTCTGGGAGGCTTCAGGTCCCATTTCATAGGGCACAAAGGAAAGGCCATGGAGTTAGGGACACCCCAGGAGTCCCAAATGGTGGGCTGGAGAGTCCTGTCTTCTGAAACAGCTGTAGCCCTGGATCTGCTCAGAAGTGGGGAAGGGTCTGCAGAGATGTTTGCCGCCCAGGCAGGTGAGCATTTACAGACACCCTGCCTGAGCGTGCCAAGCAGGGTCTGTGCCCCACCAGCACAGCCTGCCCTCCTCCGAGGGGCACCAGACTCGCTGGCCTGCAGGAGGTGTGCTGGCTTTGGACCCAAGTCTGCTTAGGAGGAGCACGGTGTGCAGTTTTCCTACAGTGGAAGTCGTGGAGAGGTGGCTCTTCCCATGAAAAAGAATCAGCCTTCCTTGGCATGGTGAATGCCCGCCTGAGCAGTGAGGTGAGTGCTTGAGGCAGCAGCAGCCAGTGTCTGTGAGCTCCCCCAGGGACTGGCTCTCTGGCCTTTCACATGATGTGCCACCACCCTCAAGGTGAGCACTATGCCCTCACTGCAGTGCCCTTGAGGGTTAGCATCATCTGATGCTGGATCTATGGATGAGGAAGACATGTCCCAGAAAGGCTGCGGAGCTTGTCTGAGGTTGCACAGCAGGTCTGTAACACTGACACAGATCACATGGGGTCGATTCTGAATGGTGGAGGTGTTGTCATGTGGGTACGGGGGTCCCAGCGCCTCCCCGCGCCACCGCTCCCTCCTCTCCCATCAGCAGTGCTGCCAACCTGTCTGACCCAGCATGACTCAGCCCCTCCTGCCTCTCACTCTGTGCCCACAGCCTGATCAGAAGTTTCGGCCCTGTGCTCTTGGCTGGTGTCAGATTCCAGTCCCTGGGGCTCTGGGTGTGTGTTGCTCCCTGGGACTCTGCAGGGCCTTGATCCTGGCTAGTCCCTTCCTGTGAGCTGAATCGAAGCCGCACCTCTCAACCTCCGGCTCTGCTCCGATCCGGTGCCCTTTCTGCTCTGCCAAGCTGGAGCCGCTTTGGTTCCCCCAGAAGCAACCACCAATGTCTTGGTTTAATGGAAACTGGGGACAAGCGTTCTGGAGAAAGATCCTGTAGCCTCAGCCTTGCCGTCTTGTTTCAGAGTATGTCAGACTAGTGCCAAAACAGAAGGAACGAGCCCATAGAACACAGAACAAGCCTCCAGCATTAGCCTCCGCGGGCCGTGTTTCAAAGGATTTCTTTCTCTTAATTCTTTAATGGAACAGTTTGATGCTCTAGTTCTAATGGAACTAGAAGTGAATTTGGATCCTTTCTAAAATTTTAGATCCAGAAGAAAGCTGGGGCAGCACAGCATGCTCTAACCAAACCAGGGCTTTCTGGAAGGAGAGATTGCAGGAGATGCACGGAAACATTTCTCTTCATGCTGTTAAGGTGATGAATTAGAGATCAGCTCTTCAGGTGGGACAAGCTGGGCCCCAGAAATCTAGGCACAGATTCACCTGGGCCTGAGACACAGGGCCGCTCAGCATCCAGCTGCTGCCATTTTAAGTTTTAAGAATTTTACAAAACTGGAATTTTAGACTTTCTGCCACAAAAGAGGGAGCTTTGCCAAAGGTTCCTCTTCAGTCTCCCTCAGTTCTGCAGATTAGACAAGGAAATGGTTCACAGAGCTTCCTGCCAAGTCAGGGTCTGCTGGTCAAGGCCTTGTGTCCAGGAAGGCTGGGCAGAGGTGCCAGCTGTTCCCAGAATAGCCTGGCAGCAAAGAAAAAACTCCAGACATGGCCAAGGTTAAGTGGAGGGAGTGAAGTCTGCACCAAGGCTGCACAGGGAGGGTCGGGCACTCGGGCTGTGCCAAATTAAAAAGGGAGCCAGCTGTTCAAGCAGCAGTGACCTCAGGGAGAATTATTTTCTGGTGATTAACCACTGGCTGGAGGCAGACGAGGATTTGTGCAGTAAAAGGATGCTGATCTGGGAGCCTTAAGCCATTCCTCTAAAAAATGTTGCTGCCAGAGGGTGAGGTGACCACCCACCCTGGCACCAGCCCAGGTCTCATGGGTCAGGCCGTCCAGCCGCAGCTGTGCTGGCTGCTGGGCCTCGCCAGGCCACTGGCTTCCCACAGCATGGCTGTGAGGCTCTGGTTTGCCAGGCCGCAGAGCCCAGGACAGGGAGGTTGAGGGCAGGGGCCAGTCCAGCACTGGGAAGGGGGGGTCACTCCTGGGAAGGAGGCAGCCAGAGGCACACGATGCAAACACTGCTGGGGCCATGCAAAACTGAAGCCCACATGCTGAGGGTTCAAGAGGATCAGACGTGTGGCGGGGGGACACAGCTGCAGAAATGCCAGCCAGAGGCAGGTATCCTGCCATTCCCTAGCTCCATGCACTGGGCACACAGGTGAGGACATCTGCTTCATTCTGCTGGGAAGGAGCTGCAGGCACCTACACTCTAGAAGTAGGTTACCTGTCTTCTAGGACTGAGTGACAACTGATTCAAAGACCAAAGTGCCACCAAGCGGGTGGTGATGACCCCTTGAGGCTGAGGGTGGAGGAGCCACACAAGGTGGCATGCCACGGGAAGGACATCGTCGGACTCCCAGGCTCTGGGCCTGGTTCCTGCTAAACTTGGTGCCATGCAGGCTTTTTGGGGGGTATGGCCTCACAAGACAGTGGGGACCTGAGGAGCACCAGGACTAAAATAACTTTATTTAGGTCCCTTCTCAAAGGAGTTTGGTCATGGTGATGTAAATGTTAATTAGAACCACACTTTTATGATCTTTATATAACACAGTGGCTTGTTTCCCAAGACCTTAAAATACTTCCTCATTATCTCACACTGTACCCCACACAAAGACAGGGTCACTAAGATGGCGGAGAGACTGGGGAACCTGTTAGGGGCCAACAGGAACTTGTGCAAGTGACAGAAACGTGCCCCAGATTCCAGACCTCATTCCCCTAGTTGACTGCTGGATGCTCTGGATGGAGGCAGTGAGGTTCTGGGTCCCTCATTTTCTGAAACTAGTTTGCAGAACTTCTTACTTTTTAGCTGTTCCCTAAAATAAAACAGCTCCGAACAAAGACCCAGTTTAGTCCAAACCATCCATCATGATCTTCATTTGGCTGAAGATACAGAAGTTTGCAAACCCTGCATTCAGAACTCTAAAAACAGCCTCTCTTTTGACGTGGGTGGCATCAGCCTGGTCACCGGCCTTAGGCTCGGATGGCCTGAATTATCTGCCCTGTCAGGCAGTCTTAGCTAAAAAAGGAAGCTCTAGTGTGAATAATTTAAAGTCCATCGCCTTCCTCCTCTACAGATCTCCGATGCCAAGCTGGTCCTCATCGCCGCACTCATATAGAGGCTCTGGCCTGTCCCCGATGAGCGTCTTCCCAGGAAGCGACTCTGAGGGGCACAGAGGTCTGGGAGGAGGGCTCAGCGGCACGGTGGCTGTGCCAGCACAGCTTTTCCTTGGACGCTTTGATACAGTCTTCCCTTTCCCAGTTGAGTTGGAGGCGCATCACTCAGATGCGGGTCTTTCATCTTCTCTTTCACTCTTTGAGGATCATTTTATACAGAGCAAAACTCTCTGCCTTTCTCCTTTGGAGCCTCTCTGAGCCCTCAGCTGATTAAAGATCTCAAAAGGCAGTTAGACGTGGTGGGGGAAAGGAAATGAAGCCAGGAAAGCAACTTCAGGAACCACAGAACACTTTTGAAGTGACAACCACACTGCTTGACTCTAAAGAGGAGCATAGGCTTTAGAAGTCCTAATTGTGTTAGCCCCAGAAAGTGTGACAGAGCTCCCTAACTCGGGCTGGGGCCAGCGTCTGTGAGCCAGGGTCTTCTGCTCTTTCTGATCTATCCTTGAGCTGATTTGGTTGTGGCTTCTACAACAGAAGGCAGGGAATGCAGAAAAAGAAGGTGCCAGGCTGTGGGGCTTGCTGTCTGCAGCCTTCTGTTGGAGAAGCCTGGCCTCGTGTCCTGGTCTGTGGTGCAGCGTGTGCATGCACATGTCTGGGTTCTCTGCTCACGGATGTCGAGCCAGAGACCCTCAGTGCCCTGCAGCGGTCTCTACGGGAGGGTACAGCAGAGCTGAGAAGACGGAGCATCTCCCAGCAGCCTGTCCAGGGTGGGCAGATCGCACTTGAGGACGCGGAGGAAGAGCGGGAGGAGAAGCGGCCATGAGGTGGGGGCAGAGGGAGGAAGGGACCCAGCACCCCCCCAGCACTCTTTCTGGCCTTTGTGCTTGCCCAGCGGAATAGCTCTTCGTCGTCCTCAGAAGCCTGTAACTTGGAGCAGCCTCCAGTGATGCTGAGAAACCAGTCTCTCCTGGCAACCTGAAGCTGTATCTGGGTGAATGCTGGCCCTCAAGCTCCCTGCGAGCATGGACGTGCTCTGGCCTAGGTGGCTACTGACAGGGCAAGGAAGGCTCTGGCTGCCTGGGAGTCCAGGCCCCCAACCAGGCCCTGCTCTCCTGAACTGCAGTGCACCGTCTTGGATCTAATCTGGTCTCTGCATGTGGCACCCCTGCGTGGATACCCCATGATGAGGTCCCTGTGCCCCCAGGGAAGCACCTGTCCAGTGGGACCCTGCCCTGTAATCAGTGTGCTGCAGGCTGAAGTGAGCTGGGAGCCAGGGTCCCTGTCCTTGGTCCCCAGCCTCACTGCACCTGTTTCTCTTCCTCACCCTCACCTGCTCCTGTCCTTCCCTGCCCTCACCTGCACCTCTCCTGGGTCCCACACCCTCACCTGCACAGCATGAAGCGAAGCCGCTGGGAGGGTGGAGGGGCAGAGCGCATTAGCCACGCCCACAGAGTGCAGGAGCCTGACTGTGGGCCGGGAGCAAACGGGGACAGGTCGTGCGCTGCAGCGGCTGTTCTGTCGCTGTCACAGGACCGCCAGCCCTCAGGGTTCTTCAGAACCAGGACGAGTGTTATTCAGAACCAGGATGCGTCAGAAGGAAGGCCCCTGGGGGAGTACGGAGAGGACACTTGTCCTCCTCCAGAATATCGGGGTGGGCAGGAGTGGTCAGGCCCTGGCAGACCACTCCTGTGAGCTCAGGCTGCACTGCAGTCCTGGCCAGGTGTCCAGTGGCCAGGGCCGGAGCATGAGTAGTGCCATCTGGTCGACACTCCTTGGGGCCCATCTCTGCCCATCTCTTCATGCTCCGGCCTCTCCTCCAGCTCACTCTCTCCCAGGGCCCTCAGCAGTGGCCCATGCCCCAGGACTGGCCAGCCCTGAGGTGCAGCCGAGCTGTGTGCGTGGATGTTTCATCTGTCACCATTCTCAACAGTACGGCGACACTGTTTATAGGCATCAACATGGATCAGTGTTCTCCACAAGCTGAAGACTTGTTTTTAAAGCTTACGGATGTACGTAAGTTAGAGGAACACAATGCCCTTTATGCAAAGGGCTTCGCCATTTGTGGACTCTGCGGGCCCTGATCCTGCTGTTGTCCACAGACATGAGGGACTGCAGAGTGTGGACACTGCTGGCCTCAGCACTCCTGCCCCTGCTGCTGGGACTTGGCCCGGCAGTGCACACCGTGCACCCCACTGCCCCGGCTCTGGGTCTCCTGGGAGGGCTGTCCAGCTGGCCTTCGCACAGCAGAGCCTGCTCCAGGCTGGGCCTCGGGACAGCTGAGGCAGCACCGTAAAACCAAGGGAATGCGGAAGCGGAAGTGGGGCTGGGCACGGGCCCTTTGGCCTCTTTCCCGCTGCCTGATTCCTTTCAGGCTTAGCCTGATTTTTCTCTGAGTCTTGGGTCAGTTCTGCCGCTAATGGCTCTTCGCTCCGCTTCTCTGTCTTCTCTGCACGTGCAGCCTTGGCCCTCAGGAGGAGGTATTGGGTGAGGAGAGGCCCAGACCCTGACGGCCATGCCCGAGGACAGCGGAGCACCTGCATGTGCTTGAGTCCTGAGTTTGACTCAGCTGCTGGGTCCTCCTTGTCCCTCCTGGACTCTCCCACGACTGAGCAGGTAAGGATACTCTACTCTTCCAAGCTCACCAGACCTATCCCACCAGCTGAGAAGACGCTTGCCGAAGATCCCATCAGCCAGATCCCACCCAGTTTCAAGGGAGACTGTAAAGAGAATACAGTGGATAGCATGGCCAGATATCATCACTAGAAAAAAGACCAAAACTGCCAGACAAACAGTCCTTCAACACAATGAAGACAGGCAGAGGGGCGACAGAAAAACTGAGGAGAGAGAGACAGACAGACAGACAGACACAGAGAGAGGAAAGAGAGAGAGACTTAAGGACGGAAAGAGGCTTAGGAGACAAATAGCCATTTAATACCTGGACAAAATTTAGATTCTGATTCGATCCTAAAAGCAAAGAATAGTGTTGTGGATCAGTTGGGAAACCCGAAACTGCCTTGTTATTTTCATGACCATAAAGAAAGAGGGTGGTAAGAATAGTGTGACCGTGTTTCTGAAGCAGTGCCTTAAGTGGAAGAAGTGCATGCTGGGATATCTGCAGGGCATGTGATGTCTGGGGGCTTCACAACACACGAGGGGCCAGGACAGAACTTGGGAAGGACATGGTGGCACGAGGCCTGCTTTGGGCGGGCACCGGGGAGTTCTGGGTGGTGGAGACATGGACCTTAATTATAATACTTACCTGTGGGTGTCTCTACAAGTCGCCAGAAGGAGGCAGAGGAAAGAGAGGAGAGAAGGAGCAGGAAGAGAAAGCTGAAGTGGAAGAAAGAGAAAGAGGAAGAAAGGAGGAAAAGAAGTTGAGAGGAAGGAGCAGCAGAGGAAGCTGTGAAGAGCGGATGTGGTGGCGAGGCTGCCTGCTGTCCTGTTGCAACCTGCACAGTCTGGCTGTGTGGCCCAGCAGCCACCCTGCCCGGCCATCCCCTCCTCATCCCCACCCTGCCACATGCAAGGCAGTGCTCACCACTGAGAGGCAGCCCCTCTGCTCCCGAATGATGGCACCGCAGCCCAAGAAGCCGGTCACTGTGACAAGAGCACCTGCGGAGAGGAGGATGTAGGCCGAGGAGGCGAAGGTGCTGGAAGCCAGGACGCTGAGGTAGCCGCTCTTCTCCATGAGGGTCCAGACACCCACGGCCAGGACGCCTGCCCCGCCTGCCTGCAGGAGACAGAGCAGGTGGGGACAGGCTCGCTGCACTAGGACTGCTCACGCGCGGTCGCACTGTCAGTGACGCACAGTCGCACTGTCAGTGACGACACGGAGGCCCAGCCCCTAACCAGCCCGTCTGTAGGGGACATGGTGATGGGGACCTTCCCCAGTGCTCAGCCAGGCTGAGGGCACTTCACCATGCCGTTCCTGCCACCCTTCTGGGAAGGCACTCGGCGCCACTGTTCCTGGGCCCTCACACTGCAACTCTCACAGCCACTCTGGAGATGAAGCAGCCCAGGAAAGGCCTGGGCTCAGGTCCTGCCTCTCAGGGAAGAGCAGGGCACTCAGGCAGCCTGCTGCCTCCTCTGGAGAGGTCAGCGTGCTATGCTGCCCTCATGCGGGTATGCCTGCCCTGACTGCTGCAGTCTGGGAGTGGCACAGGGCATGCAGCAGGGGGACCCAAATGACTGTCAGCACCTGTCACACTAGCAAGCTGTGGGTGAGTGAGCATGAGGTCCTGACCCTGTGCAGCTTGCCAGTCAACCCAGCCATGCTGAGTTGGTCTAACCCTAGCAAAAAGAAATTCTGCTTCTGGTCAATAGTCTCTGTGTGGGAAGATGCATATCCTCCACTTGCCATGAGCTGCTTAACCTTGTCTTCCCCAAAGTAGGGTGTAGGCTGAGCCTCAGGATGCTGCACCCCCAGGATGTGTCTGCCAGGGCTGGGGACAAGAAACCACATAAGAATCTGATAAAAGGGGCCTGGGATATAGCTCAGTGGTTCTGGCATCTGCCTGGCAAACACAAAGTCCAGAGTTTAATCCCCAGTACCACCTACCACAGTGCCAGGCATGGTGGCTCACACCTGTAATCCCAGCACTTGGAAGACAGAGGCAGGAGGATTACCTGGAGTTTGAGGCTAGCCTGGGCTACACAGTGAGTTCAGGGCCGGTTTGAACTACAAAGTGAGACCCTGTCTCAAAACACTAAAAAGAAAAAAAAAAAGAATCTGATAAAAGGATTTGGGTCTCTTGTCCAGAGAAACTGCCTCCCACATTCGATAAGACCTTAGGTTCAGGAGTGGAAGCCGTCCTTGAACCAAGCAGGAAGCTTTGGCCGATGGTCTCCAAGGTCTTCTAGGCATGAACATGTGCTGAAGTCCTTCGTGAGAAGCACAGCCCAGGCTTCCTAAACAGCAGGGCTCTAGGAGTCTGGCCCCCTCCCCCGAGGGTGGCCCTTGGGACCCGCTCACACTCTAGAGGCCAGAGGTGTCCACGGAAGCTTGCGGCCCCTTCCCCAGGGCGCAGCTGCCTGGCGTGCTGCTGACCTCTGCTCAGGACCTGAACTCCTTCCTTTTATTCATCTTTCATGGAGGTTTTGGGTAGAAGGTAGGATAATGAGAAGCATAATTTTCCATTAAAACAGTAAGAATCATATTAGGTAGAAAAGGGAAAAAAATGTGCTACGCAGGGAAGGCACAGGGGCTGTGGAAACGTGACTGGGGAGAGGTGCTGGCCTGGCCAGCACTCACGCCTTGCAAAGCAGGCTGAGCTTGCAGGTGACCAATGTGGTAGCCAGGGTCAGGGAGGCATCTGGAGGGACACTGCCCTGAACAAGGTCTGGAAAGCAGCAGAGGCACACGGTTCAGGTCAGGAGATGATCCTGTCTGGGGCGAGGGACACCAGGTGAGGTACAGGAAGGGGATGCATGGTGAGTGCCTTGGGGAACAAGACTGTCCAAGTTCCACTTGGGACTTGGTCAGTTCTCTGGGAAAAAACCTTTCCTCCAGATAGCGGAGGAAAGCTGCTAAGTGTGGGAGGGTCAGAGGTCATCATGGGGGCAGGAGTCAGAAGGCGGTCCAGTCTCACCATGCCCTTGGCAGCCTATGGTGGGAGGACAGACACTCAGCATCTCTAAGCCCAGTTCTTCACCTGGGATTATTATGTGGGTATCGCAGTATCCCTATAAGTACCAGGGGACAGCCTTCTGCCTGGGCGCCTCCAGCAAGATGCTTCCGGACTGTGGCTTCTGGGTGTCCTGCTGGCCTTATGGAAACCTCTCAAGCCAGCAGAAGGAGAGGAGGACTAGTGGTTTGGGGTATTCTGACCCTAAGCAGACAGAACTGGGATGAAACTGGAGAGAGGGCCGTGCAGATAAACGATGCTCTCCAGCCGGCCTCTGTCTGCTGAGTTTCTTGGCAACGATACTTGTCCCCGCTTTATGATCATTATTTCTAATGGGCGGCCTGTACCCCAGCAGGGAGGGACTTTCTCGGGTCAGTAGGGTTATTAGGGTCTTAGTGCCACATCCATGTGTCTTTCTTTTCTCCTTCAGTGCCACCTGCCCAGAGTCTGCCCTGGCAGTGCTGGCCCCTCCGATCGGCACAGCCCAACACACCCTGCTCTTCAATTGTGGTGGCCAGGTGGAAAGACTGGGTCTCAGTGCCCACCAGGATGGTTCCTGCCACGGTGGAGACTGAGTGAGTAACTGGGTGTGGACATGGCTGGGGGCTCAGGGTGAGGCCAAGGAGACCTCCTGTGAGCCCAGTGCCAGCGTGGGGCCTGGGGTTGAGGACGATCCGAGAGCTGAGGGAAAGGGAGCTGCTGCCAGGCACTGTTGTTGAGCAGCATTGCCCGCCTCTCCCGCAAGGCTGCCGCCTTGTCCTTGACTCCAAACCTGTCCCAGGGGAGGAGTTTGCGCGGCAGCCTGGCACACGGAGGGTGGTTTCCACCAGAGGGCGCTGAGTTCACGGCTGTGCCTTACTGAGCCTTGAATGCTAGTGAGAACACGACTCCCACCAGTCCAGCCTGCCCTTAGAAGGGTGGGAAATCCCAGCACACATGGGGAGGACTGGGAGGAGCTGCAGGCCAGGAGTCTGCAGGAAGCGTCCTGGTGCTGTCACCCTGCGGCTGCCTGTCTGTCCTGGTGCCAGCTCAGCCTATGTGCGTTTCTATAGTTACCTCCAGCACAGTCTATGTTTGCTGCCTCAGTGCTCCGCTGTAGCCTCTTAATTAAACTTCATTCATCTTAGTGTTCCTGGGAGACTCCAGGGACTCCACAAGGGGGAGGAAGAACTAAGGCCCAGGGCACATAACTAGCAGCACCATGGGGCAATAGCTCAAGGATCCTCCTGTTCTGTTTGGTGCCGCTTTTACCAGCTGAGCGAGGCCCGTGTGGAGCTGGGCTGCATGGGGATGCAGAGCTGTAACCACTGGCTTCATCTGACTGGCGTTACCACCTGGTCCTGCCCAGGCCAAAGCGCACCAACCTTAGGTGGCACTGTGGCCACATTCTGCAGGGCACAGGAAGTAGGGGACTTCCTAGCCTGGTCCTGGGCATGAGCAGAGGCTCTTCCCTTCTGGTCCTTTCTGTGCTCGGATGTGAGTCTGCAGCTTGAGCTGCATCTCTTCTGTCACTGGGGCCCTTGGCATCTCTCCTGGAAGGCGTCCCAGGGGTCCCCATGGGAGCACAAGCTGACCCAGTGCCCAGGGAGGGACAGAGCACCTGGGCAGAGGCAGCCATGCCAGCCTCTCCCAACAACCTGGCAGATCTCCTGGAGGTTGGGAACGTTTTGATTATTAACACAGCCAAGCATCTAATTAAAATAATAAATTAGAAAGCAACATTGCAGGGCGGATGGGAGCTGTAGGCAGCTGTGTAGAAAAGCAGGGAGAAGACATGCACTTCCTAGGCAGAGACACTGGAAAACCTGGGCACAAGCTGGGCTCACGGAGGAGGCGTGCGAGCGGACCGGGTTTGGCCCCTGAACTGAGGTCTGTCAAAGCAGTCCAGGCCAGAATGATGTGAAGGGAGTCCTCCACCTGGGTTTGCAAGCTGGAGGTGATCACTGGGCTTGTGATGTTTAGTGAGTCGTAACTGCACTTGGTGGTGATGATCACAGAGAGGAGAAGGGGCTCACATCCATAACAGTGAGTCTAGTTTTGTGAGCAATGCTCCCTGCTAGCATTTCTTACACCTGCACTTGATCTTTCTCCTTATCTCTGTTTCCTGGGGGTGGACTAGGGATTGAACCAGGGCCTTGCAAATGTTAGTCTGGTATCTACCAAAACTATATCGCCAGCCCCTGTAAATTTTATTTTGAGACACTTCCTTGCTAAGTTGCCCAAGTTGGCTTTGAATTTACAGTCCTGCCTGGTCTCCAGGTAGCTGGGGTCACAGCTGTGCACCACCATCCTTGGCCACATGTCTCTTACATGGGTAGTGCCCGCGCTGTGGACAGAGCTGTGAGGGGCATGGCTGCTCCTCTCATTGGAAGGGTCGTGTATAACAGCAAACACCAGTGTGCACCTGGAACTGCCGAATGCCTCCGAGAAGGTCACCTGGGGATTCTTGCAGGCCCTGGATTCTCATTTGACCCGGGGAGCGAGGAGGGCAGAGCGGCAGAGGATTGTGCAGTGGCTCAGTCTGCCTGGGCTGTCCTCACCGCCGGTCACACCCTGGGTGGCCGAAGCTGGAGAATTTACTTCCTCTGCTTCTGGGGTCTGGAGGCCAAGGTCAGGCCTTGCTGACTCGACTCCTGGCTGGAAGGCTGGCAGGAAGCCTGCTGTGGGTCCCTGTGCGGCCAGGGTGGCGCTGGCCCGTGGGATCCGTCTGGACTCCTGGTTGGCTGGGAGCCCACTCTCATGGCCTCACCCACCCTTCCTACATGCCACCCAAAGCCCTGTCTGTGACTCAATCCAACCGGGGTCAGACTTTAGCGTGTGAACTGGAGGGGACACAATTTAGCCACTGTGCTGAATAGTGGTAGCAGATAATCATGGAGCTTGAATGCTGGGAAATAGCTTCACATTCCACAAAGCGGAGTCCGAGAGCTGTCGACAGCACCAGGGGTGCAGGGAGGGTCAAGCCGGAGGAAGCCCACCATGGCCGATCTGGACACCAGGAAGCCTTTTCACTGATATGTTCTGAGCACCTGTAACTGCTTGACATTAGTAGGTGCTTAATGCAAACTGTGGGCTGAGCTTTTAAGCAGTTGTTGCTGGTACCAGCCTGGTATTATATACTTGGCTACCACGTTGGCTATACTTGTTTGTCCCACCTTGGGGTAAGACTGGCCTTGGGGAGCTGCTCATATTTGTGGGCAAGAGTACAATGATAAACACAACCCGGTGAGTGGCAGATGGCATGGCAGGCCCTGTAGGAGGCCCTAATCCAATTGCTGCGCACTGTGGGGCAGCATGGCTACAGAGCGCTCGGCTTCCTCCACCTCGCTCCTCCCTGCTTGGCGGTGGCCTCTGCTCCTTGCTCCCTCTGTGTTGAGGGGAGGGTTGGGGGTTGATGATTGTGAGAAGCTGCCTGGCAGGAGTCTGGGGGCCTCCCCATTGCTCTGCCTCACGGCTCTCTGTGGGTACCCCAAAAGTGGGCTCCAACACTGATGTGTTTGTAACTGGGACTCAGGTGGAGGAGGCAGTGATGGGCCTTCACGGGTGTGTCTGCGTGGGAGGGGCCCTCTTCTGGGGACAGTTGGGGAATTTACCCATCCCTAGGAACTTGGATGTTGCTAGGTGTAAACTTGGGTCTATTTTGGGAGGAGATGGGTCTGCAGTCTGCCCTGGATCTCCTGAGGCTGGTGAGGCAGTCGAGGGGAACTAACACTATGACCCCTGCATCGCAGACGTGGCTGGAACCTTCTGAGTCCAGCGCTGCTGTCACAAGAACAAGGCTGTGCAGCTGGTGCTAGGGGCTGGTCTCTGGGCAAGTAGGCACCAGGCTGGGAAGCTGGAGATGGCTAAGGCTGTGCCACTCCCTGGTGGCTGCTCTGGGAATGCACTGCTGTCCATCTGCACACCCACCACATCTTCTCCGTACTGCTCCCAAAGGTGTAGGCTTTGTCCACTCCGGCTGGAAGAGACCCTGAGGAGAGTCACCCACACTAGACTTGGTGCTGTGTAGACACAGCGCTTCTCCTGGGAGCAGGGCAAGGTCTGTGGTGAGCTCTGCCCCTCCCTGTCCTCTGTGTACACCGCTACTCCTATGGCTCAGCCTGGTGGTGGCTCCAGGCCTTGGGGCACAGTGTGTCCCTCTGTTCACTCCGAAGGGGCTGGGCACCAGCTTCTCTTAGTCCCTGCCCCAGCTGGCCCTCCTCTGTGACATCAGGTTTGCGGGCCTCCTGCTGTCACCCATGGTCCCATCCTCTGCTTGGGCCACTGGGCCCTCTGGCCCCAGACCCAGCCCTGGCCCTGGAGTGCCAGGGTCTCATCCTTCCAACCTCCCTGCTCCTCGTTCTGTCATGGCCCCTCTGTGGGGACTCCTCAAGCCTGGGAGGGCTGTGAGGCAACTTCCCCGGGCTGCTCAGCTGCCCCTGGGGACTGAGAGCCGTCCTGATGGAGCCTCATTCCAGGCCCTGTCCAGATGCTGAGCGCCACCGTCCTGCTCCCCGACCAGTTAGTCCCCGATCCTGCCCACGTTAGGCCAGCCACTTGACCCACTCCCAGGATTTCCACCCTTGGGTCCCCACTTCTCACCCTGTCAGGGACAAGTCTGGAGGGATGCCCAGGCCTGCCCCAGGATGGCAAGCGGTGTGGGATGGACTGCTCCCACAGGACCCCGGGACCCTCAGTCCCCAGAAGCTGGAATATGACCTTGCAGGAAGTCTTCGCACAGGAATCAAGATGAGGTTATCTGTGTGGCCCTGACCCACTGCTGTTCTAGAAGAGGAACGTGGCAGGTGGAGACAGACTAGAATGCCAGGTGGGCTGGAGACCTGAGTGCCGCTGCCACTCTGGACCAGGGGCTGCTGAGAGTCCCAGCCCTGCCGGAAGCTGTGAGAGGCAAGGACAAAGTCTGGCCAGCCTCAGGTGGAGGGTCACCCAAGGTGACTGATGCCTGAATCTGACCTCTGCCTTCAGGACTCCCTGGCTCCCCAGGGGCAAAGGCTCACACTGCCTGGCAGCAGCAGGCCCTGCCCACAATCCCTCACTGCAGAATTCACTTACCCAGAAGAAGAAGTTGAAGACGAAGAGTAAATACTTCAGGTAGACGACCAGCCAGTCATCCTGCTCACTCCTGCAACGGGCCATGACTGCCAGGCCTGCAAAGACACACCTGAGCTGGGCAGGGAGCCTGGGGCACCATGGCACCAGCCATGCCAGGGGCTTCAAGCCGTATGGCCCGGTGGGCTTATGGGATCAGCACACTCACTGGCTCCTGGACACCAGGTGACACTTCTGCCACCTTGGTGTCAGCTTTGTCCTCAGAGTATAGCTTAGACCCTCATGTCTTTGCAAACTTCGCATGGGCCTTGTTCTGTTCTCATTCTTTCTTGCAGCACATGTGTGTACTTGCCACGCACACACACGCACATGCGCACACACACGCACGGCAGGAGTGGGAAACAGAGTTGCTGTGCCGGCACAGACCCCAGCCACACTGGTTGTCTTCCCCCTGCCCCCCGGGACTTCTCATACCCAGACAGGCCCGGCGCTTCGGCAGGGAACACCAGAGTCCCTGAGGCTGACGCTTGGACCAAGCCCTTTCTCCTCATGTGGCTGACGTGGGACTCACATGGCCTATTTGTAGCATGGATTTGAGCCGCTGCCTGAGCTCTCAATGCTCAGAGTGCTCATCTGCCAGTGACACCCACCCCAGAGGCTGATGGCAGAGTCCTTGGCACCTAGAAAGTGCTCTGCAGATGCTGTCAGCTGTCAGCGACGCCACATAGCGCAGGTGGAACCTGGACTCCAGCCCGGAGGCCTGTCCCCAGCACGGTGCAGGGCCCGAGAACCGGACCGGGTGCAGGGCCCGAGAACCGGACGGTGCAGGGCCCGAGAACCGGACCGGTGCAGGGCCCGAGAACCGGACCGGGTGCGGGGCCCGAGAACCGGACCGGGTGCGGGGCCCGAGAACCGGACCGGTGCAGGGCCCGAGAACCGGACCGGGTGCGGGGCCCGAGAACCGGACGGTGCAGGGCCCGAGAACCGGACCGGGTGCAGGGCCCGAGAACCGGACCGGGTGGTCACAGAGGGGAAGGCAGCGTGCGTCCGCACTTGGACCCTGCACTCGCTCAGCCTCTGTGCCCAGGAGCTGTCCTGAGCAGGGGCACTGGCCTGGCTCGCAGCCCCTCACTTCCTCCTGACCCAGGGCTCGACCTTTGAATTCAAAGCTCAGGGCTCTGGAGGCAGAGAAGAGCAAGTGTGGCTTCTGCTCCAAGGTTTCTGTTTGCAGAGCTTGGAGATCGTCACTCAGGGATTTTATCTTCCTCTTAAAAAAAGACAAAACCCATTAGTCTCCAACTTAGTTTGAGAGGCAAGGAGACAGAAGATGGTGGGAAGGAGAAGGAAGTTCATCAAAAATGCTAGCAGACAGGGTCAGCTGGGTGCGAGGCACGGGGGCTGCCTCTGGTCACTTTGCAGCCGGCCCTTGGGCTCTACCACGGAACATTCCGTGGACAAGGGGACTTGTGTGTGCGCCGCATGCATGTGTGTAGTGCTGCGGATGGATCCCAGGGCCTTCACATGAGCCACGTACTTAGCCCTTTTATTGTATTTTGAGACAGAGTCTGGCTAAGTCACTAAGTTGCCCAGGCTGAGAAACTTACATAAGTGTGTGTCTTCCATTCCTACCTGGGAAGTTGCATTTCTAAAAAGAACTTTAGGAAGAGAACAGGACTTAATAAAGAGAAACATATTTCTGATGGTGAAATTCCAGTCATTCGTGGGAGAGAAAGGCTCAGGGAAAACATCTGGGCTGCTCCAGTCTTTTGCTGATAATATTAACACATCTGGTGGAGATGCACATTTAAAAATGATCTCCCAGAAGTCACAGGTGCCGGGGGAGGCAGCGGCAACAGAGAGGTGTTGCTGCCAGCACAGGGCGTGCCTGGGACTGGAAGCTGGCTGTGCCATTTACAGCTGTGTGACATCTGGCAAGTAGCTAAACCTCTGTGGAGTGTAACAGAATGGGTCTGCCAGGCCAAGCGGGTAAACTTTCCCAGCCTCGTGTACCAGACTGAACCGCCAGCAGGAGGTGGTGTGGGCAGCTTCTTACCAGGTTGCCCTGTGTGCGTGTGTCTCACGCACGTGGACCTGTCGCTGCAGGGCCAGGGCCGCTGGTGTCCACTGGGCCCACCCCAGCTCCCTGCACACCGGCAGCTCCCGTGTTCCCACTGGCTTTGTTCTGCCGCTCTACTGGTTATGCAGAAAGACAGGTTACGAGGAAGGACGTGTCACCACGGCAGTGAGCTCTTCTGTGCCCGGCGTTTCTGCTAAGTTTTGACTCTGCAGCTATTTTAACAGTGCAAACAGATCCAGGGCAGTCTTTTACCACCAATCAGCACTATTCTTTATCTTTCGTTACCACAGTATCCTTTTATCCTTTATTTATTTATTCTTTTGAGCAGAGTCTTGCTATGTAGTGCAGGCTGCTTTGAACTATGTAGTGCAGGGCACGTGATACTGGGAGTAAGGATATGCGGTACTTAATTGGTCCGCTAATTGGCTTAGCACAGTTCTGGGTGTGGAGAATGGGATGTGACAGCACCACCTGAAAGGCTTGTAGCCTTGATGAGATGAAAGGGAAGGGCAGGCGTGCCTGCTGGCTGCCTCCTGCCTGTCAGGCCATGGACTGTTCCTCCTCCGCCATGCCCCTCTGCCATGCCACCCTGCCTTGGAGCCAGCTGAGTATGGGCTGAAACCTCTACAGACTGTGAGCTGAAATAAATATTTTTCTGTGATTTGTACTGGGTGTTTTGTCTCAGCAATGAGAGAAATAACAAAGACATCAAATAAACTGAGGCCCTGGTTTTGTCCCCAGAATCTTCTGCTCCGAGGGCCATGTGTGGAGCGGAAGGTGCAGTGGAGACACCAGAAGGTTGGAGAAGCCAGGAATGTGGATTGACTAAGGAACAGTTTTTTCCTTTATTCTGCTTTCAGTGCTGAAAGGAAGTGTGGGTCCCAGAGGCCAGGGAAAGGGGGGTGATCCATGGCACTGCATTCTTCTGCCTGAAAGCCAGGGCCCTGTAGCCTGAGTGTCCTTCACTTGGAGACAGGCAGACCTAAGGGGCAAGGCGTGAACAGGATGGATATCTTCTCTCACGCAAAGCCCACTCCAGGACAGTTTCCATCCGAAGTCAAAGGTGGCCCAGGCTGCCCAGGAAGCTTCAGGCTCAGCTGCTTTCCTCCAGGCCACACTTTGCTCACAGAACAAAGCTGGGCTTCAGGGGTGACTGGCAAGCCTGGGGCCCAGTGCCACAGTAAGGCCCCATACTCCGTCTCAGAGAAGCCACCACAAATGCCTGGCCGGTGATGTGACATGCTGTGTTTGGGAGGCTCCATCAAGGTCGGTGCAAAATACCAATGCCTGTGTTTTCCATTCCAAGCACTGTCTCCACCCAGAGTGACTGCATCGTGACGTGCAGAGATGAGCGGCCTCCAGAAACAGCCCAGATGTGCCTGATGTCCTGGAAACCATGATGAAGTCTGGCCACTGCCAGTGCCCAGGGGCAGATGGCCAAAGGGGATGCCAGGTGGTGGGAGAGCCAGGTCCCTGCTGGGATGGCCAGCAAGAGGTGGGGAGTGCCTGGGGCTGACTTAAGAATTTGTTTATGAACACAAGGCTTGTTGGGCAGTCAGCCACAACCTCACATAGTCAACAATGTGCACTGGTTCCGGGCCTGGTCCCTTTTTCTGAAGGACAGCTGAGAACTGCAGTGGTGGGCAGGGCTGTGCAGATAACTCCTGCCCTCTAGAGAGGCGGTCAGAGAGATGGGCACTAATTCCAGAGGAAGCAGTATTAACTTGGCATGTTGGGAAGAGTTGACAAAAGCAAGGGGCATTAACTTGGTTCTCATGGACCAGTGGGGTTTGCACAGGGCAGAGGAAGGAAGAGCGCTCCATCAGAGCGGACCGAGGGATGAGGGTGTGGAGAGACACAATGGCAGGAGCAGCATGTGCTTCAGACCCAGCATGCAGCGGAGACGTGGGTCTCATCCAGGTGACGGGCCTGGGCCGCGGGAAGCCTGGGCCGCGGGAAGCCTGGGCACCAGCTTAAAGGCTGATTTTAGTCACCGCCTTGCCCTGAGCCTCAACACCCAACACCCCAGACTCAGAGGTGTATTTTGCTTAATTATGACCTCTGGTCAGCTAGGAGTATGGGGGCACTGGCAGCGGCACTCGGCAGGAAGGGCACGGTGGAGGGAAGCTGCTCACTTCACGGAGAAGGGAGGAGCCAGGCAGGGAGCTGCCCTCTTCAGGTCAGAGCCTGGGGACCACCTCCGACCAGGCCCCAGTTCTTAACTTCAAGTTGGCCACAGCTCCCCGGTCCCATCATTTTGCAGACACATAGACACCCAGGTCCACACCACACCAGGGCTCAGAGCAGCCCTGCTGGCCATGGCTGGCAGCAACTATCCTTCACACATCTTTGCTCTGTGGACTGTCACCAGAGGTACATTCTCTGCTCCCAAAGCATGAGATCAGGTGGGGCCTGTCTCTCCAATCCCAGGGAATATGGTGATTCTAAGCTAAAAATCAAACTAACGTTGGATCTCCGGTAACCACATACAATACTGGATGTGGATACTCACGCCCAGCAGCAACCAGTACCACATACCACAGTGCCGGGCGCGGTGGCTCACGCCTGTCATCCCAGCACTCGGGAGGCAGAGGCAGGAGGATTGCTGTGATGTGAGTTGGAGGCTGAGCTCGGGGCCAGCCTGAACCACAAAGCGAGACCCTGTCTCAAAAAAAACCAAAAAATCATCTTGGGTAGTGGTTACACATACACACCACCTTGCTTTGTTTTTTTAAAATCCCCTCCCCGGCTCTAGTTCTAACACATTTTTCATTCTTGTTAATACTGATTTTAGCTCATGTTATGGCATATAATATAGAGGTTAACCGGGGTGGTTAGGTTCCTGTAATGGCATGTCTTCATTCTGCTTATTCCCTCTCTCCCTCCTCTTCACCCCTTGCTTTTCCCCTGGACTCTTCCCTATTGCAAGAGACACATCTTTCCATTCCTCTGTCCATCCTTTGTTATTCTCTTTGTACTTCACTCAGAAGAGAGGTACTGCATGGTAATTAAGCGTGAATGTCTGGTTTATTTCACTCAGTACTCTATATTCCAGGTGCATCCATTGTCCCGCAAATGTCTCAAATCTGTCCTTTATAGAATAATAATATTCCATTATGTATAGATGTCTCATTTTTAAATCGTTATCTGTTGATGAGTCACGGACTGTTTCCAGGATCTAGCTATTGAAGTCGTGCTGCTATAAACACAGGTATGCGTGCAACACTGTAGTATGTTTTAAGCTCTTTGGGGAAGATAACTAGCAGGGGTGTGAACAGGTCACGGGGAATTCCTCATTTCAGTTCTTTGAGAAATCTGTATACTGATTTCCATAATGGTTGTACTAGTTTACATTCCCACTAAAAATGAAGGAAATTCTTTTTTCACTACAGTCTTGTCAGCATTTGTTATTGCTATTGCTTGATTTTGTAATGATTGCCTTTCTTTCTGGAGTAAGATGGAATCTTAGCTTTGTTTTATTAACTTTTTTTTAATTGAAATCTTTATTGGTACATTACATATACACATCATGATTGCACTCCACAATGTGTTTCATTTACTTTTTGTTTTTTCTGGTATTCAGGATCTCATGTCTGTGAGGCTGGCACGGCACCACTGAGCTAAATCCCTGGCCCAGCGTAGTTTGAATCTGCTTTTCTCCAATGGCTGGAGATGTTGAGCTTTTTCCATGTTTGTTGACTGTTTGTATTCTTTCCTCTGTGAAGTGCCTGTTAATTTCTCTAGCCCATTTCTTGACTCAATCTTTAATCTTAGATGGCTTAATTTTTTCGAGTTCTTTGTATATTCTTGATATCAGTCCCCTGGATGAGGACTATCAACTTTGTTTTCATTTTTCAGGTTGTCTCTTCATTCCACCAATTGATTCTTTTGCTTACAGTACTGTGTAGTCTGACATAATCCCATTTGCTGATTCTTGGTTATTTCTGTGCAGTTGAGGCTCTGTTTAAAAAATTCTTTCCACATCTATTTCTTCAAGTAAGTTTTACATATTTTATCTTCCAATGGGTTTAATGTTTGTTTTAATGTTTAGATCTTTGATTCGTTCAGATTTTAATTTAATATATGGGGAGAAATAAGGGTCCAGTTTCAATCTTCTACACGTAGATAATCAGTCTTCCCTGCAGCACTTGTTGGATGGTCTGACGTTCCTCTAACATATGCCTCTAGCCCCTTTGTAAAAGATCAAATAGTTGAATATGTCTGGGGAAGTTTCTGTGTCCTCAGTCTGTCTACTGATCAGCATGTCTGCTTTTGTTTCAGTGCCGTGCTATTTTTACAACTGCTTCTTTGCAGCAGAGCCTGAAGGCAGGTGTTAGTCCTGTGTTGCTGTTGTTGCCCGAAGTTGCTTTTGTTGTGCTGGTCTCTTCTGGCTCCGTATGAATTTTAGTATTGTTTTCTCTAGACACTGGCACTTTGGGACTGCATGGAATCCGTGAAACAGTTTTGAGAGAATGGCTGTTCTGACAATTCTGATTTTTCTTATTCAGGAGCAGGGGATATTTTTTTCTTTTTCTGGTTTCCTTCTTCAGAGTTCTGTAATTTTCCTTGTAGATGGCTTTTAAGTTTTGGGAAGATTAACTCCTACATATTTTATTCATCTTGTGACTGTGGATGGCATGGTTTCCATAATTTCCTTCTCATCCTATTTATTGTTATTGTACACAAATGCTAATGAGTTTGTGTATTGATCTTATATCCTCCTACACTGCTGAAGTTTATTATTAATTTTAAGAGTTTTTTGGTGGAGTTCTTTTGGTTGTCTATGTAGAGATGTTATCTGCGAATAATGATAATTTGAGTTCTTCCTTTCCTATAAGTATCCTTTTTATTTCTTTCTCTTGCCTAGTTGCTTAGCTACTGTTTCAAGCATTTGCATAGACATGCTTGAATGGAAGAGGTAATATGGACATCCTTGTCTTTTTCCTAATTTTAAGGGAATGCTTTTAGTTTTTCCCCACCTAGTATGATGCTGGCTGTATTTGTCATATGTAGCTTTTATCTCTCTCAGATATCGTCCTTTTACACCTGATTTCTTCAGGGATTTTATCATTAGAACGTTAAAAAAAGGCTTCTTGTCAGAAGCCTTTACTGCATCTATTCATATGACCATGTAGATTTTGAACTTGCTTCTAAGTGGCATATTTATTGATTTATGTAGGTTGAGCCATCCTTGTATCTCTGAACTGAAACATACTTGATCATGATATATGATATTTTTGATGATGTATTGCATTGTACTTGCTAATATCTTATTGAGAATACCTGCATTTATGTTCATTAGGGATATTTGCCTACAGTTTTCTTTTCTGGTTGGGTCTTCATCTGATTTTGGACCAGGGTGATACTGGCTTCCATAAATGAATTTGGGAGCACTCCGTATCTTTTAATCTCTTTGAAGAGCCTGAAGAATACTGGCAATAAACACCCTTAGAGATTTTGTAGAATTCAGCATGAATCCATCAGCCCTAGGCTTTTTTTCAGTTGAGAGATTATTTATTACTGTGCCAACTTCATTGCTTGTGTTATTGGGCTGTTAAACATATTTATGTCTTCTTGGGTTAGTTTTGGTAGTTTGTATGTGTCTAGGAACCTGTTCATTGCTTTAAAATTTTTTAACTTGCTGGAATATAATTTTTTTGAAGTAGTTTCTATCCTCTGGATTCCCAGAAGGCGTTGTTTGTTGTGAATTCACCTATTTCATTCTACTTGCAATAATGTCTTTTCTTGCTGTCTCCTGGTAAGTCTGGCTAGAATCCTGTCTATTTTATTTATTCTTTCCAAGACCAGCTCTTCAACTTGGTGAAATTTTTTTTTTTTTTTTTTTTTTTTTAGGTTTTTTGAGACAGGGTCTCGCTTTGTGGTTCAGGCTGGCCCTGAGCTCAGCCTCCAACTCACATCACAATCCTCCTGCCTCTGCCTCCCGAGTGCTGGGATTACAGGCGTGAGCCACCACGCCCGGCACTATGGTATGTGGTACTGGTTGCTGCTGGGCGTGAGTCTCCACACCCAGTATTGTTATGTGGTTACCGGGGAATCGAACCC
>PVIR01005345.1:0-41277 GCA_004026965.1 Petromus typicus
TTGAGATAGCTATAACAAGAAGTATGAGAAAAACGTTTGGTTTCTCATGTATTTCCCATTGTTGATTGATGTCCAATGTTATAATATCTTTAGAATATCCATGCTACTATTTAGACCAGTGTCAATGTGAAAGAAGCTATACTCTAACTGCAGAACATTAAATCTTGAGTTACCAGGAACTACTCTCACATGAACTGTCAGGATGCCCTAATTGGATCATTTTCTCTTCTCATATTTAAACCTCTATTTCAGCAACACAGCACCAATTTTACAGGTTTCAGACAACCTTTTATTACTCTTCCATTTCTCATTCCTGTAGTTTTAATAATCAACCACAAAGAACCTGGTCTTTGAGGTTAAAGTCTATACTCCTCTATAGCCTAGCAGCAAATGCTTATAAAAAGGGGCTGAGCTTATCTTTGAAGTATGAATGTCAAAAAGTACCTGTGGGGACGATTGTAGGATCAGGGAGAAAACACAGCCTAATGGCTGCCATGTAGAAGTGTGTAAGTGATAACTATCATCATGCACAAAAAATGCAGAGCCAAGGAAGTACTGAGCATGATAAAATGGTTCACTCTATCACGTATGTCACACATAATGTTAAGTGTTATGTGTACACTGACACTTTTCACTCCCACAAGAATCTTCTAAATTGGATGTTTATACCCTTTCTAGTTTACACATGAGGAAACAAGAAACCCAGAGGCATTGCCAGTTTTTCTAAGACCACATGTCTAGGCTGTAAGGAAGATAAGATTCGAATGCTATCAAGTGAACTTCAAACTTCCAACTCTTCCTACAGGTTCCACTCAGGTTCAAATTCAGCCTAAAATGAAAATCCATTTCTTTTAGTCACCTTTAATTTTGTTGCTGTTTTTGGTGAATGATTTGTTCTGAAAACTATCTCTTCAATTGTACTGCTGGAGACCTGCTGTTGTCAAAATTGAGACAGCTCAAAGAAAGATTCACCAGGAATATGCTCACCATGCAAATTCTACAGAAGCACAGCACACTTGCAGCCTACTCTGCCAGCTCAGCTCAGAGGCCACCTACCATCCTCCAGTTTCCTCCAACAAGGCCTCAAAGCCAGGAAGACATATTTTTTCCACAATACTTACATAGAATTTACTAACAATAAAGCAATGTTTAAAGCTTGTTGACTTTAAATTTAAAAGAAGGTCTAATATGCATGAAGAAATTGTAAAATATTGCAAGAGAGCTTTCAAGTTTTAATTTATTTTAGAACAAGATTATAAGCAATAAGAGCAAAATGTAAATGAGTATTAAATCATCACCTTGGAAAATAAGCTCTAGAATTTTATTCTTGTTGATATTGCTTTTTGCTTTGTTAGCCTGAATTGTTTCATCTGTACCTTTTAAACCACCCAATATTTTGATTGTCCCTCAAGTCCTGGTCCAGATGTCATTTCCTTGGAGATGCGCTTTCTAAGGTGATAGTTATATTTAATTTCTACTTGCTCAGTACCTCTATAGTCAGTGTCTTACACCTTTGATCCTCTCTTATCACAGTCTGTCTGGCATTATAATGGGTCTTTTTCCATGATCTCCTGGAAATTCCATGGAAGCAGGAGTCAGTATCAGGAGTACAGCTCAATGGTCAAGTGCAGCAATTTCAGAATCAGACCAAGTCATCCTGAATCTTTACTCTCTTATCAACTGTCATAAGATGTTTAGAAAATTGATCTTTGGGAATCTAAGATTCTTCAACTGTTGGAGAAATAAGTATGTGATTATATACGCTGGAACCAAGCACCAAAGTTTGTTAGGCTCATGACTTTCCCTATTCATGCCTAAGCTGCCTTGCTTATAAAATAAAGATGATGTTAGAGTAATGACTCAAAACAAAATTGTGAGATTTAAGTTAGTTCATACAAATTTTTATAATACCATATGGCAAACAAGTAAGTGCTTGATAAGTGTTTGTTATTTTAAATATTATTGTCTGGTGGTCAAGTATACGTAACTCCCTTTTCACAAAGATCCAAGCACATGAGAGAGGCTGAAACCAAGGGAGCTGATCCTCTCCTCTCTTGAGACATTACATCATTTCTTGTCTTTAGAAACTTCCCAGAAAATCACTTTCAGGGGAATGTAGTATTTTATACGAGTTGTGGTGAACCGTGAGGACCAAGAAAATGGTCATTTATAACAAGACAACAAAACAAGGCCAGCCCAAGTTTTGAGTAATGGCTAACAGTTGCTTGTCTTGTTGCTCTGAAAGTTAACTTGAATCATATGTGACAATATAAGGTTTCCATCACTCAATTAAACACAAAGATACTCCTGTGCTCTTAGCTGGCCTGACATAGTATACCAAAGGGGAGCATTCTAAGACTGGAGTACTAACGTCATCTACTCTCTTTTTGGATTTTTTAAAAGTCAAACTTTTACAATCACTTGTAAAACACAACTCAGCAATGAAAGTGAAATACAGAAGAGAACTAATAAGGCAGAGCCTCCTCAAATGATTTTTTAGACAAACAAAAAACAATGCCTGACCGAGAATACTTTATGAAGTGTGAATGAACCTTACATGCAGGAAAATGAAAGCCCCTGAATTACTATAAAAGCTATGTCTACATTTCTATTGCAAGGCATCTTTTCTCTATGTACACATTTCTATATATTTTCATATAGTAAGCACTGAAAACTGATCACATGATTCTTTTCCTATATAGATTCTTGGAAATGTAGTAGCTTTCTATATAAAATCAGCAATCAGCTGAAATAGTTTACTACACAATCCAACAGAAGAACTAAATATTTAGAATCAGTCTTTTCTCATTCAAAGAAAATGCTAAGAAATACAATATCTCCTCATCTGTAACCACTGTGTTACCTGAAGTAACCCATCTGACAAAATCTTATCATTGGGAAAGGACATAGTTTTGTGATCAAATTAAATATTAAGCACTGGATTCCAGGATAGTGCTTGTGGGTTATCTGCCATAATTTTAGGGTGGCTGTTATATCCACAAGACTGTCTTCTTTTCTACATTCAATGAGAAAGTAGAGCTTCTACAAGCTGGGAACTTCACCTCATCTATTTAATAACACTATGTACAGCAGAATCAGTACAACTTTCAGAGTGAATGTGAAGTTAGTTCTCTAAAAAGTACAGGGAATGTTGGTATTTTTAAGTTCATACCACTACTTCCAAAGGACATGGAAATAGATCAATCAAGAATCCTATTTGAGGCAAACATATTTTCACTTTTCTCTGAGGAAGACAAGATGGCATTCCTACTTCTATAGTCTGGATATTGAATGTCCTCAGAGGTTCATGGGGTAAAAAGCTTGGTCCCCAGTGTATGAGCTATTAGGAGATAGTAACATCTTTAAGAGATGAAGCCTTGTGAGAAGTGGACTCATGGAAGGAATGCCCTTGAATGGATACTGGGACCCTGACCCCTTCATTTTTTTCTCTCTTTTTCACAATGAAGTAAGCACCTTGCTCCACCCTGTGCCCTGCATGGTGATATCCTGTCTCACCGCAGGCATAATCTGATGGGCCTACATGATTAGACTAAAACCCCTGAAACCACGAGCCAAAAAAACCTTTCTTCATTTAAACATATTCAATGCATGTATTTTGTTATAGCAACAAACAACTGACTAAAATATTTATTTGTACATCTTTTTGCCTGTCTTATCTATTTTTTGTCTGAATTTGAAATTTTCATCTTTGATAAAGCACCAAGAATGTATCTAAATTGCTCTCCACATCTAGAACATATTCTTCCTTTAATTTAATCTTGTCTTCTGCCCTCAGAAATCATTTCTGCTGGAAACCACCAACAGAGCAAAAAGACAACTTACAATGTGGGAAATAATTTTTACCAGCTATTCCTCAGACAAAGGATCACTATCTAGAATATGTAAAGAACTTAAAAAATTCAGACTTCTAAAATTTAAAGATTCAGTTCAAAAATGAGCACCAGAAATGAACAGATAATTTTCAGATGAAGAAGTAAGGCAGTGAAGAAACATGAAAAAATGTTCATCACTGGTCATTCCAGAGATGCAGATGAAAACAACACTGAGCTTCTATCTCACTCCAGAAAGAATGGTTACTATTAAGAAATCAATAAAGATGTAAAAGAGTCCTAGAATTGTATGTTATATATTGTGAAATAGAAAATACTCAAAGCATAATAGGGTAAAGGGGGAAAAATAATGAGACTATAACAAAAAAGAAAGGAAACAAATTTTATGTATATAGGGGGTGGTAGGGTGGGTAGGGCTATGGGAAAAATGAGAATTAAGTTGTCTTATACTGGTACAAATCCCCATTATGGAGTGCAATCATGATGTGTATACGTAATGTACCAATAAAGATTTCAATTAGAAAAAAAAACTGTTTCTGTAAAAAAAAAGAAAAAGAAAGAAATCAACAAACAATAAATGCTGGTGGGGCTGTGGGAAGAAAGGAGCCCTACTTCACTGTTGGTCAGAATGCAGACTAGTATAGCCTCTGTGGAAATCAATGTGGAGATTCCTCAAAAATACTGGGATTGGAGCTCTCCTTTGACCCTGCTATTTCTCTGCTGTGTTCATTCATGAAAGAACTAAAAGCATCATACCACAGTGGCATATGCACACTCATGTTTATAGCTCAGTTTGTAATGGCTCAATCTTGGAAACACCCCAAATGCCTTTCAACTGTAGACCTGATAAAGAAGATGTGTGTGTGTTTAATAAAATAGAGAATTAGCCACAATATGATAAATTAGAGACATTTATAACTGAATGGATCAGTATTCAGGCCATACTCATAAGTTAAATAAATAGGACGTGTAAACATCATATTATTTCGGTAGTGTGAGAAACTGAAAGTGTAACGAGGTCCAAAATGTGTAACAGGTATTCTGAAACAGGGAGAAAATCTCCAAAAGGAAATGGGAACTTAGAAAGGATCAGGGGAAAGTAAAGCAGGGAAATAAAATGTGTGCTTCCCTCTAAAAATTAAACAGGTAAAAAAAGGAAAAAAAAAAAACTGATCTACTTAAATGGACATGCCTTGAGGATATCCTCATAAGTGAAATAAATAAGTCACAGATAGGTACATATCGCATCTTTTCTCAGGTATGAGAAAATAAAGATGTAAATGAGTCCTAGAATTGTATGTTATATATTGTGAAATAGAAAATACTCAAAGTGTAATAGGGTGAAGGAGGAAAAATAATGAGATTGTAACAAAAAAGAAAGTAAACAAATTTTATGTATATAGGGGGGTGGTAGGGTGGGTAGGGCTATGGGAAAAAAATGAGAATTAAGTTGTCTTATACTGGTACAAATCCCCATTATGGAGTGCAATCAAGATGCGTATATGTAATGTACCAATAAAGATTTCAATAAATTTAAAAAAAGGAAAAAAAATCTATGTCTATGAGGGGATAGAGGGACTTGGGGGAGACAAGGGGAATGGGAAAAAAACGAGAATCAAGATCTATCATGAACAAGTACAAATTCTCTATGATGAATGTGAAAATAATGTATACTTAAAATTTACCAATAAACTCAAAAATTTTTTTAAAAGGAATTATCTCTGGCGAGCTCTTCTTAGTAAGCCCCACGCCCCATTCACTCATGCTTGCTTTCTCCTTTACTGAATTCCTAATGTTCTCAGAGACTATAAATAACAGCTTACATGTCCACATGTCTTCTGAGGATTTCAGGAGTACTCATTTGAATTTTCTAATCATACTTTGAGCTAACTGAAGGCAAAGAGTGATTTTTACCTCTTCAAATGTGCTTCTTCTGTTGTATAGATGCTCAAAGTTATTAAAAGAAAAAAAATACCTAATCATGAACTTTGTTTGACTGTAAGACAAACTTTAGAAAATATAAAAGTGCCTAATAAAGAAAATAAAAATTCTGCTCACTTGTGAGAGCCATGATTAGAAACATTTTTGTGTGTTCTTCCACATACAGGCTGGGGGTGTTACACCAGGGACATTTTGTGCATGCAGTATGCTACCTGCTTTGAATCCTGTATTCTGGTGTGCGATGAGCTGTCCTCTGAACAGGTGATTTGTAATGACAGCCTAGTATTTCATAGGAAGAATGTGTGCTCCCCTCTAAAAATTAAACAGCAGCGTAGTCTGATCAACCTAAGTAAATGATGCATTTCAATGGTCTGTATTTTCTATCATCCCTCTGAGTGGATATATGAGGCGAAAAATGAAGAAATGAGATGATGAAACGTAAAGAAGGTTAACTATGCCTGGGAATTGAAAATGATGTGACCACATTTCACAGGTAACTGTGATGCATTTCTACATGGCCATTTATTGATTTTCATCTGTAGTGATTACAACAGTTAATGTAGATTCACCAATTTTAGAGCAAGTTGAAGAATAAAGACTCTGCTAAATCACTGGAATCTGAGATTACTCCTATTTTATGCACTAATAAAACCTACAGAAGCCATGGATGGAGATGCATGAATATATTCCCAGCACTCAAGAGGGTGAGGCAGAAGATTCACTCTGAGTTTGGGACCAGTGTGGGCTACATAATGAGTACAAGGCCAGCCTGAAGTGCATAAAGAGACTGTGTCTCAAAAAAGACAAGCAAACAAACAAAAAGTCTACAGAAGAGAAGGTAAGAGGAAAATATAAGAAGAAAAATTATATTGGGAAAAAATGTTCTTTAAGATACTACACAGAGGCAAATGTTTAAGAGTCATATTCAAACCCCATGTCTCTCTGTCCCATAGTCACAATAGGCTTCTGGCAGCCAGTCTTCAGGCTTCATCCTACTGTGCAGATGACCAGGACATTCCATGAGAAAGTGAGGAGAAGGGGAAGAGACAGGAAGTCAGACAAAGAGACAGGAAGTCAGACCTTCCTGGCCTTGCACCTATTTTGCTCTGTAGCTGTCCCTGTCCACCTTGGCACTCCAGCGGCACAGCAAATGGTACCTCTATCCCATCATTTTTCTTGTACCTATTTTTGCTTCAAGATCACAACAATTTATAATTTGGTTATAAATTTATAACTGGTTAAGCTAGTAATCTAATTAATACTTTTAAACTTCATAATTCTTGTAAGGACTTTACTACAAGCTACTTAAAGATGAACTATGTCCTGTTTCTTGGTTTGTAAAGTTACCTTAGTCTTAGGAACAGACAATTTTCAGATCAGCCCACTTTCTGTGTAAGGATTCTTGGACAATTTGTGGCTTTTTTTGAAATCTGTACCTAAATAATCCCTCATCTCCTAAATAAACGCTTCTCTTCCAGGAGTATGTGGTTCAATGCTTTTTGTTTTTCTGTACACAGAACCTATACCATCTGGAATGACCTCATTTCTAAGTTTTCTATGACTCTCACAATATAACTTTAATAAGTAAATCAATTGTTCTTGTTACCAGAATCACTTACTGACATATGTAAAATCCTTTCATTGTGTCTTGTTTCTAGCCACTTGGTTTCCACTGATTACCAACCATCAAGACATAAGTTAAGGAACAAGACCTCATACTGTCAAAGAATTCATTGACCACCATCAACACACATACTCCATTCCTGTTAAGGACTGCTACCTAATCATTTGGATTTATAATAAATGTGATGTACATAACATTTTTGTAATACTATTCTGCAAACTCTGAAGATAATAAATAGGGGCACAAGACAATGTTAGAGGAATCTTTAAGAGGGTAAACTTAAAATATTTCAGTTTTCATATCAATTCAAGATTATTTTATATGCTTTCTACATTGCTAGAGGATGGAAATATATCTGGGTTTTATGAAATGATCTCTCCTTTCAAACATCAGGTTTCCTGAAAGCAATTTTATTAAAACCATATGCAAAGTCTACATTCTCCTGGGTTTTAATTATTCCTTTGTTTGTGAAAATTAAAAGATTATCTCTAATTCAAAGAAATAAGAAATCAAATATGGATGTAGGGTTGCAGTTGTAAGGATAAATTATTTGATTTAAATGCAATAGACCATTCAAAACACACTTAACAGTTGACATGAGGTATTCACTCTTTCAGTAATGCTGGTCCCGTGCCATCAAGACATCGTTAGCCAATTATCTTGCTCAATTGACTAAGCATCTCCTACCTCATTTACTTGAATAAAAATGTAGCACAGAAACTTCAGGGAGATAAAATGATTTTGTAGCAACACACAGGCAGGTGAGAAACAAATCTCCATGGAAAATAACTTATGCAAACCAACTGCTACCAAGAAAAATTACTAGCATGATTATTTCTTCAACATAGAGAACAGGGCCACTCATACTCTCGGTTTATTTAAGCACTTTGATAAAGCATATAGAATAATATATTAAATATTTGGGTAGAGAAAATTTTTCTATATTGTTTTATTTTTTAAGAATTTCTCCTCTTCACACCTGATTAAATAAATATATACCTCCTTAAATGCTGAAAATATTTTAAGCAGTAATTGGTCACTCATTATTCATTATTATGTAAATAAAAATTATGCAATAAGCAGTTGAAAAATGTCTGTGGTTAAAAACAGGGACAAAAGGGACAGAAATATATAGTAAAAATTATGAAAATTAAAACTATAGTTTGAAAAGAGCTCTTCAATGAACAGCATGATTGAGAACCTTAAAATTCTAAGAATCCTAACAAGTTTATGAAGCATGTCTTCTAAAATCAATAATACAATTCTTTGAAGACCCTAAACAATTTTCTCTAGTATACTTGTATTCAGCTATTGGGCATTTCTCACTATTTGTTGAGATAAAATTATTTAAAGGACTTTACTGTACCTTTTTCTTTTTCTTTTGTATCAAGGTCTCACTTTGTAGTTCAGGCTGGCCCTGAGCTCAGCCTCCAACTCACATCACAGCAATCCTCCTGCCTCAGCCTCCAGAGTGCTAGGATTACAGCATGAGCCACCACGCCCAGCACTGTGGTATGTGGTACTGACTGTTGCTGGGCATGAGTCTCCACGGCCAGTGTTGTATGCGGTTGCAGGGGGGATCGAACCCAGGCCCTTGTGCTTGCAAGACAGGTGCCAGAACCACTGAGTTAAATCCCTGGTCCCTTTAGTGTACTTTTTTATACAAAGACCCAAATTGATTTTTTAATGGAAGAACCTTATTCTTGAGACTACCAGTCTCTTAATTCTATAATTTAGCCAAAAATATGGTGACAGCAGCATTGCAACTGAACTTGGCTACTCTATCCTAACAAGTAATGCAGTCAGACCTTTCAACAAAATGGTTTATTTTATTAGAAATAGAAGGCAGATGTCTGTCCTGGTGTGTCAGGTCTGGAGACTAGCCTGCCTGGTCACCCTAACAATGTCTACTCCACCCATGCTGCCACTCTCAGCTTCCCCATCTCTAGCTATCAACCCTGAAGGCTTGGTTTGTGCTCACAATGTACCTCTTTGCTCCCACAGACCTTCATTTTGCAGGCATCCTGTGAGAAAGATAAAAAGAGATGACGAGCACCTTCTCTTATGAATCAAAGATGTATGAGATGCTCAGGTTGTGCAAGTTCCAGTCCGGCAGCCAGGGCTGCCTGGGCTTTTTTGACCTCTCGGCTCCCTTTCTCAAAACAAGCTCTTCATTTTGTTTCTGAAACAATCTGAAAGCTCGAGGAGGTAAAGTGTAGCATCATTAGTTCCTCTATGGAAGTCTGAGTTTTCACACTTCTACCTGTTTCTTAGTAGCTTGAGAGAAACCCTAGATTCCTTTATTTACAGCATCATCTAGCCACCTTTGTGATTTTCAAATATTGGAAATACACATTATATATAATTATTGTCTCAATAAGCTATACCTTACAACTACATATTTTGATGAAATAAAATAATTTCACAACATATTTATCAAAAGGAACATTCTTAAAATAATGAACTCAGTAAAAATAAGTATAATGTATGGACATTTAAATTTACCCCCAAACTATAGAATATGTCTCTAATTACATGCAAAGATTTCTACATTAAAATGTATCTTGTTACTGGGCATTGAATATTTGCACAGAAAAATCTATAAAGTTTAGTTAAAATAAAACATAAAGGTACTGCTGCTCTTTCAATCCCCATTTCTGAATCATAAGAGGAGGAAAACATCATTGTCTAAATTGTTCAGATGAGCCTTAAATGCTTTTTCACAGCTAGTTTCCAAATAGTATTTTTGCTGTGGCCCTAGATTCAAGCACTAGGCATTTCCTATTCACTAGTGAAATAGCAGGCCAGACTGAGTACACACTTTGAATTCATTCTTGGACCAAATTACACATTTTTACAGGAAACAGATCTTCAGAGTTTCTGAAGTAAGTCAAAGCTTGGATTTTAAGTTAAATTTTAATTGTCAAAAATTTGCTCCCAAAACTGCTATGGAAGTATAAGGGAATATTTCTGAGTGAGACAGAAAGAGAACAAGGATCTGATAAAGAAGCATGCTGTGAAGTTCTACTTGTAACCAGTTTCCAGTCCAAAGATTAGAAGATTAAACACATTAGCAGCAACACTGATGAGCAACAGAATGGAGTGAGTGTTGGGCACAGATCACCGACCAGTGTACTTGTGAAACCCTGGTTAAGAGGTAACAGACTCTCACCAAGAACCTTACATAGCTGGGCAGCAAGCTAACTTATGCAGCAGCACTAATTCTTTACTAATAAACTGAGGAAAATAATAATTACCTTATGGAAAGAATGTTCTAACAGACAGTGTTTATAACATCTGCAAAGTATTTAAATATATATAGATAGATAGATATAGATAGATAGATAGATAGAGATATAGATATGTATAATATGCCTGTAACTTAGAAACTACTTACACAAATTCATATTACATTTATTAATATAAATAAAGGGAAATTCCTTACCAAGGATGAATTCCAACTGTGGTTCATTTGGACTCTTCTGAATACCTATAAATAACAGATGTAAATTCAGATCTAAATATTGTAATTATCAATGACGATATGTACTGCCAAGTTTTTCCCAGATTTCAGATTATTAATCCGAATGAATAAATTTGAGCGATCAAGCCTAACAGTAGAATGCTGTCAAGAGAGGGTATAATTTTATAGCATAGCTTGTGACTAAAGTTTTACTGGTCTATTTAGCTCCATAAACATAAAGAAAGAAACTAGAAATACTGTTTCTGTAACCATGACAAATATAAAAATTTTTTTCAGCTGTATTTGTTTCTTTGGAAAACATGCAAAGAGAAATAGAGCCTTTGAAATCATCCATCTCTCCAAAGTCCTCTCTTAGATGGATTTTCTTTCAAGCCAACCTGACCTATTGTAAATACAAAATCATTAAACTTCTCCAACAAGAAGGCTGGTAATGGTTATTTCGCTATTTTATCAACAGTTTAAGTCAACATTCTATTAACTGTTTTCTATGCCTTTTGTTAGCAATGGTAAAAAATATGACAACATGCCTAAATGATTTGAGATTAAGAGGAAAAGTGAGTCTGAAAGCAAAGGTGTGGAAACAAGCATCCAATGCGCAGAGTGTGGGATGATCAGGCCTTGGTGAGTGACAATGGGGAAAATGGAAGCCAAGGACCACATGCTGCGCAGGGACTCCCGGGACAAGAGTGAATGACTACTGGTCATGAAATTGGGATTTCATTTGTTACACCTCACAGGAGGCGGGACAACAAGATTCAGTATGTGGACAAGTAAATTATTTGGCCATCCACATACTATGATAAGAATCTCCTCTGGTTTATTTTGCTGGTACCTTCATCAAATACTATTTAAATTTTCTGGTATTTGATCACTGATACATTTTTAAACAATCTCTTTATATAAAAAATAATGTTTTTATTTTCAGCATTAACATTTTTTGGCATTATTACAATTTATTTTTTCCCCTCTCATTGACATTTAAGAATGCTACAGTTAACATTTTTAGATTTCTCCAGAGAGGTTAGAGGACAATCGTGGGTAGTCTGTAAAATTCAACTAGTCTTGATTTTTAAAAAAGCTTATTGGTCAACTGTGCTTTAAACTCTGACAAGTAAATTCCTTGAAAATGCATTTAACTACTACAATTTTCTAAAGAAAAATTTTTGTAATGCAAATCAAATGAAAAGATTAGACATATATCTGTCAGTGTTAAGTAACTGGCCATAGAAATCTTCTGGAATAAAAAGACATAGTCATACTAAACAATAAAACGTTAAAACTAGAATTTTAAGGATGGGAGAAAACAGACAATTCTCTCAATATTTTAATCTCAATAATTTTAATTATCAAAGAATAATTTTAATTAACCATAAAAAAACAATTCTAATGATCAAATGCAAACTTAGCCAAATCTTCAAGCTTGCTCTACTTATGTGAACCTGTGTTCTTTGATAGATGAGAACAAGCATTTTATGTGACAATTTTTCACCAATGCTTTCAATATAAATGTCTTCTGCTTTTAAGGAAGATTCTTGTGTTGTAAAAGACAATTTCACATAAGAATACATGCATACCAATTAGAAGATACTCTTAAATACTGGTGTCTAGAAGGTGTGCCTGAAGAGTATTTATTAGTCTGCAAATATACTTTGAAGAAGTTTGATTTACCATTTGATAGTTAACCATGTCATGTGTCATCTGTCTTACACAAGATAAAAGATATGTGGCACATCATACACTCACAACACCACACCGAAGAAGATACTGAACAAAAGACACACCTAGGCAACCACATGTCCTGTTTCTGAATGCACGGCACTAATGTTTAGAGAGTTATAGGGATGGGAACACTTACTTGTAAACTGAGTGTTGCCAGTATCACTGGCCTGGGCTGTTGGAAGAAATTGCTGGCCTTCCTCTGATGTTCCTTCCTCTTTGATTTCCATTGTCAACCTTCACAGGTGTTTAATTTTCCAAGTATTCTTATGTCAGTGTCACTTGCCACTGATTTCTGATTTAATATGTGTATCTTCTTTCTAAAGATCTGATTTCTCACGTTGAAATTCTGTATAAGGAAACATCACAAGTGAAAATTGCAGTTAATTTGGAATTCAGTATAAGGATAAAAATTAAAAACATACTAACAAAAAAGTAAGGAATCAAATTTTATGTATATGGGGGGTTGGTAGGGTGGGTAGGGCTATGGGAAAAAATGAGAATTAAGTTGTGTCTTATACTGGTACAAATCCCCATTATGGAGTGCAATCATGATGTGTATATTTAATGTACCAATAAAGATTTTTAAAAAAATTAAAATATACAGAGACTATAGCTGCTTCAAATAAACTTCTTTCCTGCCTATCCCACTTATAATTTTAAGAACAACTCACACAACGCAACGTTCCACACACTACATTAAATGTGTTTTCCAAGTAATTGTCAGATAGCCACTTGAGAGACTTCTAAGCCCTGAAATGTATATTCATTCTAAGTTAATTCTGTAAGACAGCAGATAGGTATTGGGGTGCTTACTTAATATGCACCTCATTTAGCAGCAAGAGTAGACAGCATCTTGTCAAGGCATTAGATTGTTTTGCAAAGTGAATATTACCATCATTCCTGCAATTAGAATTGCCCTCTGTCCTCACCACTACATCCACACTTGTTAGAACATTATTCATGACCACATAAAGATAATTTGGCATGACATGCTTCTTTTAAAATAGGCCAACAGGTTCAACAGGAGAGTTTCTAGCCTCATTATTACCTGTGGAGACTCTTGCTGTTCTACCTGATGAAGGTTTAATTGTTTAATGACTGGAGTATATGGTGAAAAGAATGAATAATAACTCTAAAAAAGCTAAAGCTCAAGGGGAAATGAATGTAATAGCAAATTGATAAAAATTAGCATAGAGAAAAAAAGACACTCCAAAAATTTATGCAGACAGCCTCAAATAGTTACAAATTCATTTTGATACTTAGCATGATATACATGACCAAGAATGAACTGAAAAAAAAATCAATGTTGTTTTAAATCAAGTTACCAGCTGAATTAAAATGTGTAGAAATCTCTAAGTGTCTACTCAACGCTGTTTAATGAGATAGCAACAACCGAGTTCAGTTTGGAATACTGATGTGCTCTCCAACCTCACAGATCAACAGCTTCACTCTCTGTTATTCTTCACAAAGCAGCTTCATCTATAATTCAGCATGAGTCTTAAGAATTGTCTTGCAAAAATTAAATCCAGAAATGTCTCAAATCTTTCAAACACATTATTCTACACTTTCAGATAAATACATTATGGTTTCCAATGATAAAAAGAATAAGACTCTCTGAGATAAATAGCTGCTGTCCTATCAATATAACAAGTCCAGTTTTGTTTTTGTTTTTTTAATTTTGATACTGACTGTTCACTTCTTTTTTGGTAATTATATATAAACATTTTTTTCTATACCAGACATATTCAGTGCACCATGCTTTCTGAAGGACAGATACCAACAGTAGAATAATACCTGCATAAAATTGCAATGCATGTGTCATTTAGATATAAGGACTTTATTAACTTCATTACATTATTTGACCACAAATTCAACCTATATCCTTCATAAATTACCTTCAAGTCTGAAAAGAAACCTACAAGAGACAGTATGAATGCATCTGTGAAAAACGGAAGGTAAGTACAATGGTGAACAATCTATGAAATAAATGTTGACTCTATATTTGTACTTGTGTGATTTATGGGTGAGAAGAGAAGACTGAAGTGTATTTCTCCGGCCCACTCTAGTTCAGTAATGGAAAATAACCTCAATTGTAGGGAGAATTCTGCCGACTATCCAAAAGAAGTTTCATGTAATAACCTTGGAGATTACATTTTCCATGCTCTTTTGTTGCACTGAGAACTAATTTAAGCTTTGATATACTTGTTACAACAATACATACTTTAGAAGGAATCAATGACAAAGATCCCATATGCAGAAAACACTGCATTTCAAACTGGTAAACAGGCAATCTGACTGTCTGTTTGGTGAGGTGAAACTATGCCTTCTCCGTATTAATTTGGAAATTTTCTGGCTTTTTTCATCACACTCAAGAGCAGACTATGGCTTTACTGACCACTAGTATATTTAACATGGGCAACTTTTAAGCATTATATCTTTTGCCCTGCTCAGCAGAATCACAAGCCAAATAGTTACAACACCAAAAACATATTCCTGCTTCTCTCCTGCTCCCTTATGGGAGACACATGATGGGCAACTATAGTTCAGCTATGTAAAATTAACAATATAGCACATTTGCCGGTGGAAAAAAGACATTTCCTAGTATTCTGTACTCCACACTAAAAGGATAACCTAGTATAGACATATATATATATATGTCTATATATAGATATATATGTCTATATATATATCAATTATGATATATATATATCACTGATATATATCAATGATATATATATCAATTATGGCTAATTAGGAAGGCCAATAAGATATTGAAAAAATTAGCATAGCAGGTGAGTGAGATGTATCCAGCAACAGAGACCTGCAGGGAAATGCTGGTCCCTCCTTAGTGAGAAGCAAACCACACAGCATCTTGATGTCAGGAGACCGTAATATGATCTGGTGGTGGGTCTCAGTACAGAAGACAACACTATACATGAAAATCAATAAATGTAATACACTATATTACCAGAGCCAGGGGCACCAATCATATGATTATCTCAACAAATGCAGAAAAAATTCAACAAAATCCAACATCCATTGAAAATAAAAGCTTTACAGAAAATTGGAATAGATCATCTTTATCTCAACCTGATAGAAGCCATCAATGAAAAACCAACAGCCAACATTGTACTAAATGGTCAAAATCTGAAATCTTCCACATTAAAATTAGAAACAAGACAAAGATGTCCACTTTTATCAGCCTAGTTCAATACTGTTCTGCAAATATTAGCCACAATTAGACATGAGAAAGCAAAAAGAAATAAAGACAGGAAATTAAGAAGTTAAACTGTCATTATTTGCAAATGACATGATACTCTAGATAGAAGAACCTACAAACACCACCAAAAATCTTCTAGACTTAATAACCAAATTCAGTAGACTAGCAGCATGCAAGGTAAACACTCTGTATAGAAGGCTCTAAGATTGCCACCAAAAGTCTTTGGACTTAATAACCAAATTCAGTAGAGTAACTGTATTCAAGATAAACACTGAAAAAACAATAGCCTTCCTGTACACAAACTACAGACTGAGAGAGAAAATAGAGAAACAACTCCTTTCACAACAGAATCCAAAAAATGAAATATCTAGGAATTAATCTAACAAAGAAGGTGAAAGACCTCTACTCTAAAGACTATACTAGTCTGAAAAAAATAGATCAAGGAAGATATCAAAAAAAAAAAGGAAAGACATCCTTTGTACTTGTATAGGAAGAAAGAACCAACATAAATGAAAATGGCCACACTTCCAACACTTCCATATAGATTCACTGCAGTTTTGAAATTCCAACAACACATTTTACAAAACTATAGAGAAGAATCCAAGAACTCATTGAGAACCAGAAGAGATCTAAATAGCAAACAAGACAGCAGGTATCACAATGCCCAACTAGAAACTATATTACAAAGCTATTGTGATTTGTTTTTAAAAGCATGATACAAAAAAAGAGACCCAAGGATCAATGGATTGCAAGATGGAGAGACAACTCCAGACATACTCATGCACCCCATATTTGGCAAAAGAGCCAAACACTTTCAGTGGAGGGAAGTCAGCCTCTTTAATAAATGGTGCTGGAAAACTAGGATTTCAACCTGCCAAAGATTAAAGCTGCATGCGCACCTTTCACCAGGTACTAAACTAAACTAAAAGTAGATTAGAGACCCAAATATTTAAACAGAAACACTAAACCTATTGGAAGATAGATAGAACTCTCGGAGACATTGGCATGGGGAAAGACTTTATGAACAAAACCTCAGCAGCCTGGGAAATAACAGAAAGTATCAACAATTGGGATCTCATCTTATTAAAAGCTTCTACACAGCAAGAGAAACCACCAACAGAGTGAAGAGACAGCCTACAATGTGAGAAAAAATTTTAGCAGGTGTTCCTCAAATAAAGGTCTACTAACCAGATTATATAAATAACTTAAAATTTTAGACCTCCCAACTTTAAAGACTCAATCCAAAAATGGGCATCTGAAATCAACTGACATTTCTGAGATGAAGAAGTAAAAACAGCAAGTAAACATATGAAAAAAATATTCAACATTGCTGGTCATTCCTGAGATGCAAAAAAAAAAAAAAAAAAACACTGAAAATGATCCATAAAGAATGGCTACTATCAAGAAATAAAACAATAACAAATGCTGCTGGGAATGTGGAGGAAAATCAACCCTTCTCCACTCATGTAGACTAATGCAATTACTACTGAAATCAGTGTGGAGACTCTTCAAAGAACTGAGATTAGAAGATCCATTTGATCTAGCTATTCCTTTGCTGGGTATATTCATGAAAAAATTAAAAACATCAAACCACAGCAATGTCTGCACATCCATGCTTATAACAGCAGAGTTTGTAATCCTGAATCTCAGAAACAGCCCCCAAATCCATCAACTGATGAAAAAAATGAGTAAATGAATAAGATGTGGTTTTAAAAAGTAAAGCAAAATGAGTACTATTGAGCCATAAAGAAGACAAACTAGAGACATTTATAGCTAAATGGGTAAACTTTGAGGCCAGACTGTTATGCGAAGTAAATAGGACACCCATGTGTAAATATTGAATAGTTTTGCTGGTCTGGGAAACTGTAAGTGTAAATGAGGACCCAAATGTAGAATAGATAGTGTAAAATAGGGAGCAACAGTCCAAAGGGAGGAGGAAGTAGGGCAAGAGGAAAGAAGGAAAACAAATATGAGAAATGAAGACAAAACAGAAACAAAGTTTTATAAATAGGGAAAGGCAGAGAGTTGGAATGAGAATGGGGAGAAAATAAGAACCAAGATATATTATGTATAGACACAAATTCCCGATGACAAATATTATCATAATGTTTACCTAAAATGTACCAATAAGCTAAATAAGAAAAATAATATAATATTACATAATTTTTCTAAGTTGCAATGGTGCTATTTTTCTTAATACTATGCTTCTTTCTAGCACAGAATAATATAACACAGTTCTTGTCAAATCTGAGAATTTTTATGGACCTAAATAAGAAAGATCAAGAACTATAATAAAAATACAGAAGTTGAACAGAGGGGAAAGAGGTGTTAAATCTCTTAATGATTACATGTTACAAGTTGTGATAAGGGCAATCAATCCACGATTACTAAATGCAACTTAAAGAGTCTTTCCTTTACATCCATCTCTAGATTCATGGTAGTTACTCCCAGGAAGGAAAGGAAAATTTGGATTTGAGGAAACAGGATGTACTAATCTAGTTTCCTCTCATTCTGTATTACAGAGCTATGTTTTGTTGGTCAAATTCTAGAAATCATACACAGTGAACTGAGTATACTCCCAACAGCCATGAAACTGGAACCATAGTAGACACTGGTGAGACAAAGAGCTGAGCAAAGAACAGTCACCATCTTCTGGAGGATCGGAAGGCCCCGAAGGGTGTCAGAGTACCCTGGAAGACGGGGCTGAACTCTGAACCAACCACCTTTCACACCGCCCCGATACCAGCACAGAACTTTCTCCTGAGTACAAGAGGACAGTGGCTTCTGTTAAACCCAGGATTCCCTCTGCACTTCTCCTTGAGAAGAGATTACCTATTTTTCAAGAGATAAAAAGGAAACAGCTGAAACAGAAGAGCGAGTTGGCTTCAGGATTCCTGACAAGAGTATGACAACTCTGTAGCAGAGTTGTGTTTGGTTCGATTCCCTTTCTATCAATGTCATTTTTCAGATGAAATCAAAAGATTAACGTCATATATAAAAAGGATAATAGCAAATTAACCCTGATGCATTGGGACTAGTAAATAGAGTCTGCCTCGGCATTCACTTCTCAGCTTTATTCTTCCTCCCCAGGGTTTTGTGAAATACCTTCCTGAAACTCAATCTGAACAGTCCCTGAGTTTCCTCCTACCAACTCTCCCCTTCACCCTTCAGTCCCTCCCTCTCACACTCTTTATCTCTTTCTATATTTGTTTTTGTTTGTTTGTTTTTCTTAAATTAAATGAGAATGCCAGACAAAGACTACAGAAAAAGCAAAGGTCAGGTGGCAGAAGAGCCCCCAGGCCAAAATAGAGATATTGGGCTTAAATTGTTAAAACACAAATAAACCAGATTAGATACAATTTAATCAACAGAGTGACATAACCTAAGTTTTAGGAAGTTCATCAGGAATCAAAATAAAGAATGTAGTAGAAGATGGTAATGATAAGGAAATCAATCTATTTGGGAGCTGTTTTCACTTTCCAAAGAAATAAAATAATAATGAGAGACTAAACAAAGATAGAGGAAGATGAAGAGAAAAAAAGAACCACGATTCCAAAAAAAGTATTAAATAAAATTAACTAGTGATAAACTCAATGGGATATTAAGAGTTAAAATTATGTAAAATAGGAAAGAGTGACATTCGATATACACGGACTAGGTCAAACACCTGGAAAATATAGGAGGAAGCATTGTATTGCAGAATGTGAATTTAGTTGTAACTATATTTTTGCAGCATGAAAATATACTTAGAAAATAATTTAACACATGGGTCTAGATTCCCATGAGTGACATTAAGGCTTGAAAAGAATACGTGGAAATCATTGACAAATAGTTAAGTCAAAAAGATGTGTAAAAAATTCATGTAAGGAGAAGAGAGGACTAAGGAACTACTCACTGGTCAGACACAAAGATATTTAAGAGGGAACAAAGGATTCCTTGCAAGAGTAGGCCCACAACGAGAGAAACAGCAGACAGGAGCAGTATATGGGACTGGGCTGTCACTCCGCTTAACCAGTGTCTCTCAGGTGGACAAGACCACTGGGCTGAGGGATGGCTGTAATGTGTGGAGTTATAAGCACACTGAAATGCTGCAAAGATACAGACATGAGCAAGGAGAGATGTCGGAAGTGAACGAGAGAGGGAGTCAACTGATGGCTTCTACTGTTATGAGCGAGAGTAGAAGGAATGTGAAAACGTGGCATAATCTGGATAGTAAGGCACAAAACTGGAAGGATTTTTATTCCAATCTCCTCATATTATTTTTTCCTTCCAAGGAAAAGGCTTGTTTAGAAACTTAAGTATACAGAAAAATTTCTCATCCTCACTTTGAAAGCATAGTTCACAGAGGAAGAGATTAATAAATTTGAATATATTAAAATTTTTTAAGTGTTGTGAAAGCAAAAGATATACAAAAAGAGAAAACAAATCACATACAGGGAAAATAAATATGGAAGAGTCCAATTTCCATTTCGAATTATACAAAGATGTAAAGAGTAGCACTTCCATCCTAACCTCATGAAAAAGCTGAATAATGCATAAATTTGTAACTTTTCCTCAACTAAGAAGATAAATGAGGCCTCAGGGCAACTGACTATCTTGAGTTTAAGTTAAAACAGATGCTGCCACGGAGTAGAAAATGAGATCAGGCCTGAAATAAGCCGGGAATAAGAATTCAGCCAGAGCATTTTGCGAATTACTGAAGGTCAGCTCTGGGCGTGACAGCACAGACTAGTTCTGGAGACATAATTCAGCGGTCCTTCTGCACACTGAAATCCCCACTCTGTGTATCTCACTCAGGTACTCCTAGAAAGACGGGGTGCAGCATGGGAGTCTAGAGAAAGGGGAGGGTAGGAAACAGACAAAGCACAACTTGGATCTTGCAATAGTGCTTGAGAGACTTATGGGAATTAGGGGTTGGAAGCAAGGGAGAAGTGGGACTTGTTTCCAGGGCCAGCACTAAGGATCCTGTGATTCTCTATGGTTCTGACCAAAGACCACGGAGACTGCCCAAGATCCAGGCTGACCAAAACCACAGTGCCTCTGCCCCCTACCCCAGGTCAGCAGGTAAAACACAGGGCACAGCGGACTGTTTATCAGTGCGAGGAGCACAAAAGCTGGAACAGTGCACTCCGCTGAGGCAGAATCTCCAGAAAAGTTGAGAGTAGAAGCCAAGTCTCCAACCATTCTGCCTCAGGCTAAGCACCAGTAAGCACCAGAAGAACGTGCAGCTAATGATGCATGGAAGGTAACCATGGCAACAAAAAAAACCCAAACCCAGCTAAATTACTCATTCGACTGATTCAAACTTCCTAACACACAAATTAAAGGCCTAGCAAAAAAAGGGGAAGGACCACTTCCTGGCATAAATACTCTTTACTTCAGGCTCTTCTGTCTTACACAGGATACATACAAGGAGGAGAAGGGGAGGGAGGGAGCACTAAAAACTATGGTAAGAGAAAAAGAAAAAGAAGAAATCAAGAAAGCCAGACTCACATATCACACAAATGTTGGGACAATCAGAGAAGGAATCAAAATGAGAATGTGCTGAAGACATTGGGAAAGATGCAGAACTTACATGGTCACAGAGAGAAACTTAGCAGAGAGGATTTATGAAATCAATGATATGGACATACCAGAAACTTAAGTCATGGTAACAGGATGAAAATGTCTTTGATAGGTTTATCTAGTTTTCTGAAGTCAAGGAAATAGAAACTTAGAAGACGGCCTGATAGAATTTACCCAAATTGAAATGCAAACAATTAAAAGTGAAAAGTGTGTTCAAGAGCTTTGAGACAATACCAAAAATGAGATATTTGAACCTCAGAAAAAAAAGACTAGCACAGAATAAGTACTGGAAGTGACAATGACTGAGAAAATTCCCAAAACATTGAAAGAAATCAAAATACAAGTCCAATATGTAAGCTCAGAAAACACCAAGCCGAGTGATTTTCCATCCCCCTCATTCTCCCTCCCTGTCTTTCTCTGTTTCATACACCTACACACACACACACACACACACACACACACACACACACACCTACACACACACACCTACACACACCTACACACACCTACACACACACACACACCAATAAATCAAAACAAAAAATCCCACATGTATCATTTTTAAAGCATTGAAAATGGACAACAAGGAAAAAATTGCAAGAAAAAAGGCAAATGAGATCAGAATAATGAGGGAAGAAATATAATAGCCTCAAGTCAGAATCTAATTAATTCAGAAAAACAACATGGTGATATCTTGAAAGTTCTGAAAAAAGGAAAGCTGTCAACCCAGACGTCTCTACAATGGAAAATAATTTGTAAAAACGAAGAAGAAATAAAAATGTTTTATCCTGAAATAATGAATGGCAAATTCATTATAAGCGCTTCAAGAAATGTTAAAGGGAGTTCTTCAAGCATGACACAACAAGCTAGCTGGATCTATAAAAGAAATGAACAGCTCTGTAGATGACATAAAGGAAAGGAGAAAGGCACTTTCTTCTCTCCTAGCTTTTAACACAGAGCTTGGCAAACACTTTCTGCTAAGAGACCAAAAGTAAATATCTTGTGCTCTGGGGGCCATAGAGTCTTTGTCACACCCACTGAATTTGTTGGTTGCAGTGTGAAAATAGACACTGATTATACAGAACAGCAGGTGTGGCTGTGTTACAACAAATTATATTTATAAAACTCACATATTTTGGATGTGGTCTATAGGCCAGTACTAACCATGTATTAGTTTGGCCAGCAAAATCAGTAGAAATGCATTGAATGTTTATAGTATATTAAAAGATAATGTATAATATCAATAGCAAAACAATGGGGAAGAAGAATAAAAGCTATGTAATATGGCTCTTTCATTAAAAGAATAGTTTATAATTTTTACCACTAAAATATTTGAAAGTTGGCTATCATTAACTGTAGTATATGTCAACCCCTTATTGAAAAGTATAATAAGGTAGTAATGGAGATGGAATGGAATAAAAACACATAATTCAACTATAAGCAAGGATAAAGAATATTAAAATAGATGGAATAAATACAGAACACTAGCTAGATGTTTCTAATCCAGACATGTCAATAATTAAAGGCTGTACATACACATATACACATATATACATTTTGCTTTGGCAAAAAAAGCAAAATTTGGTTTATATTTTATAGCTGTACTTAAATACGAAATTGGTTGAAGCAAAGTAATAGAAAAATACATGCAACACAAATATTAGTCAAAAGAATGCTAGAATGGTTGTACTATAGATTTCACATAAGAAATATTAGTAGGAGTATTTTTAGTTATAAAATGATTAATTCACCAAGATGTACTCATCTTAAATGTGTATGCATACAACAGAACTTCATAGCACATGAAACAGAAGAGATAAAATGGGAAAGTAAAATAGATAAATCTATTACATTTGGAGACACAAACATTTCTCTCTCAGTAACTCACAAAGCACAGAAAATCAATGAAGATATGAAGACTTAAGCAACATGACAAACAAGTTCATATAACTGACATTTATAGAAAGACCTACCAAAACAATAGAATATCATTTATTATTTCAAAGAACATTATTTTCAAAGTGCCTATATAATAGTCACTAACATAGATTATATTCTGAATCATAAAATAAACTTTTAAAGTTTTGGAAGAAATATTTGAATTAAAATAAAATCACTATACCACATATCAATATCTACTTTGAGGAAATTAATTTTAAATGTATATATTAGAAAAAAATGGTCTCAAGTCAATAATATAAGTTCATACTTGGTAACCAGAAAAAATTGCAAATTAAATGTAAAGCACTCTGCATAAAGGAGATATGTAGAGCTATTATAACTGACCAAATTTAGTTATCAAAATATATTACAATCATAGAAAATTAATAATTAGAGACAAAACCATAATCAGAGAACAGCTCTTAATATACTCAAGTAATTTTAAGCTATTAAACATAAATTGTCAAGAAATTTATTAAGAACTGTTCAATTTTCTAGTAAGTAGGGAACTATAAACTGATATATATCTTATATATATTATATAATTACATAATTATATATATTATATAAACTAATATATATATATATATATATATATATATACACACACACACACACTCATTAACAAGTAAAAAATTTAGTTTTGAAATTCTTACACATCGATGAGGACTTCCAGCAACATCAATTTTTATACACTGATAAAGCATCAGCAACAACAGAAAACATTTTGATAATATCTGGTGAAGCTGAAGAGCAGCTGCATATGTACATATTTATTTTAGAGGAATTCTTCAAAACGCATATCAGGAAAAATTCAAAACTAATTTTATTAGAATACTAAAAATAAGCCAATTAAGCCCACAACAAGAGGGGTGGTACAGCAGGCAATGATAAATACCGGGAGGCACTTGTGGGGGAGCGGGTGTCCTGCACTGACAGGGTTATTAGACTGACTAAATGACTGATTCTTCTTGGGTTCTAAACAGACCTCAGGTTGAAGATGATGCTTCACCTGACATTCAGGCAGGAGTGTTGGGAGCTTGGTGATGCTACATATCTCTGGCTTTTTTTTAGGTTTCCAAAGAGAGCCCTGATACTAAGTGTTGAATCGATTATTATTTCATACCCACCTCAAAAAAAGAGAGAACACAATAGAGACTCTTTGTTGTGCTGAAGACGTACATGTTTAATAGCTGAATGACTGAGTTTTCTCACTTCACAGCAGTCAGCGTCTCAAAACTTCCTTCTGGTAGAGCAGGTATAACTCCTACCGTCAGTAAACACAGCTATAGCTCAGTTTGGAGCTTTCTTTTTTTTTTTTTTTAAATTATCTTTATTGGTACATTAAATATACACATCATGATTTGGAGCTTTCTTGCCTACTAAATAAATGTCAGTTTCAGAACCGCCGTGAGGATGGACAGGGATTTTCAGGATCAACCAAATGCCAAATAGTTACCCAGGAGTGTGATTCCAAGGGCTGCCTCAGCCTCCTCCACTCCTTCCCCCTCACAGAACACATCAGACTCCTGTGTAAGACTCCACAAATGCAGGACAACTAGATTCAATTTTGCAACTAGGCCTCTCTGCTCAGTAACACAAATTTCTTCTGATGGGACATTATTCAAAGTCATAGTACAAAAAAGAAGATTCGAGAAAAAATAGGGTATTTTGAGAAAAAAATGACATATACTGTCAAATTATATAATATGGGTAAGTAGATATACTTAGAGACCACAATGTTAAGTGAAATAAATCAGACATAAAAGCTTAAATGTTGCATTGTTTCTATTATTTAAGAATCCCAGAGTAAACAGAAAGAGGAAAATAAAAGATGGACAATAGGAAGCAAGAGAATAGATCATTGTCAGTGGGGAAGGGGATCAATAGATGGAAGAATAGAGCAAGGATAATAAAGAATTTGGGTGTACCATATACATGTACAAACTCTACACAAGGGATGTAAACATTATGTCACACAAACTCGTCCAGTGAAAAGGCAGGGGAGGCAGCGACAGGAAGGGGGGGAGGGAAGGGAAAGAGTGTGAAAAGGTGAGATGTGTTATATACGTGAATCAACTTCCCACAAGTAGTCTAAGCGTCAGAGTACACACACACACGCACGCACACACACACACTCATAAGTTAAGGTTAAAAAAGAATATACAAAAGAATTGGGAAAATGATTAAGATATCTTATATTTCCTAATCCTTCCCAAAGGAATATATGTTTCACATATTACAAATGTATATGATAAAAATATTTGATTTTAGGAATGTAAAAAAATAAATTATCAAAAATAAAAACATCTATAATTTGACAATAGAGCATAATTCCAAAACTCATAGGCAGGAGAAGGGAAAGTAGGACAAGACATACACTTAGATCCTATTTAAAATATTCTGTTTGAGACACGTTCACTTCTGTTTCTTTTACTGGTCCCTTGTATATAAACACACTGTCAGGAAAAAATCAGGATGAAAAAAATATGAAACAAAAATTAGAAATCACTGAAGTTTGAAAATGGAATTTAGTGATAGAAAAATCAGAATAGTCTAATAATAGAACGATACGTAGCCTGCTGGACTGGCCAAATTCTCCTGACTCAGCGTTCCACTTAACAAAAAACACTACTGACACATTTTGTTTCTTTGAATAACAAGCCTCCTTTTAGATCTCACAATCTAGTCAAGAAATAATCTCAAATCACAATGACTAATAAGTGATCATTGAAAATAGCAAAATTCTGACATTCAAAGGATAATACAAAGCAGCACCACAGAGGATCTATAATTTCAGTTCACCATTAACCACAGTTGAGTCTGTTACTCATTTCTTTCAAATCGCAATGAAAACTCTATAGCTGGACCTTAAATGTCCCCCAAAGGCCCACAGGCTAAGGTTTGCTTCACATGAAGTGCTGCATGGGAGGTAGCGGAACCTTTTAAAATCACACCTTGAGGGAGATCCTTTGATCCCTGGAGGTTGCCAAAGGGGACTATGGGACTCCAGTCCCTCCCTCTCTATCATTTCCTGGTTATAAAAGTGAATTCTCCTTAATCATTGTTCTATAGCTTTGTAAAAGACCTCAAAGTAATGAGCTTGCATACTCAGGGACTGCAACGTCTAAAACTGGGAGGCAAATCAACCTTTCATCTTTATGCACTAATTACCTCAGGTATTTTGTCACAGAGATAGAGAGCTTACTAACACAATCTCTGCAGTCTAAAAACTCAGAGGGCAACAGATCTAGATCAGAAATTATACAGGGTGCAAGAGGGATCAGGGTCCTGTGGGGAGCACTGAAGTCAGCCCGCTGATTTGTTTCATTTTGCTCTGTCAGTCAGCAAAAGAAAGAGCAACCTGAAGCATGACAAAAAGACGACATGGACACGCATTTAACTGCAACTCAATCTCCTCTTTGAAATAATCTGATGATATTTCCATCTATTGTCAGTCTTTAAAATACAACAATAAAATACTTCAACACATAAAAAAATTGAAGAGATAGGAAGAAAATAAGATGATTCCCACATAAGAGATGAAAACACTGAGACCCAAAAATGGACCCAGAAGTGTACACAGCTGTACAGCTGGCTGGTAGCCATACTGGGGAAAAATGATACTGTCACAGTCTTTTCTTCTGGGGCGAGCTTTGTACCCTTCTCTTCGGATGGTGACACTCTTGGCTGTTTCTCACTTGCCACCTATGAGGACAGAAAGCTTTCCCAGCACTTTACAGGAAAAAGACTAAAACTGCATGGCAAGTTTTTCTGGAAGTACTAGCTGTAACTCACTGCACTTTGTTTACTTACCTCAAATTCATAAATCTGAAGCTTTGAGGATACATTTTACCTGTTTATATTTTAGTACACGTTGGGAGTACAAAATGACTGTACTCCTCCTGGGTGATGGACGCACGTCCATGACACATTGGGATTCCTTCGTCTCTTCTCTGTCTTCATTCCCACCCCCATTCGCCCCATCGCCTAGTCCCTGTTATCACACAGCACAGGCTGTTTGAAACACATTTTCTGATTTTCTTTTAATGGAACACAAGAGTGATAGAGCAGAGTCCTGGATGTCAGTGATCTTTAAATGCCTTTTTCTATCATCTTCTGAAAAAGCCTACCAAAGGACAGGAGTTTGCTGGCTGTACTTAAATGTAAATTTTTTCCTCTGCTTTTTTTCTTCAAACAAACAGCATTTTTCAAATATAAGAGAGTCCTAGCATCCTGTAGTAAGCAACTCCAACTCATATTAAGAAGCAGAGCTTTGCAGAAAAAATAATTTAGCTGAAGGTTCTTATTTCTAATGTCCCGTTGAGGGCCAAAGATGCGTGGTCTCAAACAATTTTATGTCACAAAATGCAGAAGAACACACTCTTGCACACATATCCAAGTCCTGCTGCATTTCACATGCTTGGCCAAAGCTAAAACTGAAGCTTTGATGATCTCCTCAGGACATTTCTAATACAGACATCACCGGAAGCTGCTAATTCACAGGGCTGATGGAAATGCTTATGATGATACATTTCTGCTTCAAATTAGTATTGACTAAATTATGTGTAGTTTCTGATGATGAATTACTCATTTCTTTTGAAATCTGAAATTTCAAAGTAAGACAGATAACGAATTTAATTAAAATTTTATCTTCTGCCTTTTACTATGACAGGCAAGAATAAATGTATATGTATGATTATTATAATTTCATTTTAGCTCTCCAGAGAAGTTCACAGAGTGCCTCAGGTTATCTACAAAGAATATAATACAGCATAACTAAGTTTTCTTATCCTCTCCTCTGTCTCTTGCATAAAGATAATGCATCTTAAATGCTTTCACCACATGAGTTCCTGACTCTCCCATATGTACACAACAATACATTCTGCCTTAAATATTTATCTAGTGCAAGTGTGCTATGATGACAATAAGAACAAATAACGTGCAGTATCAGTGAAGGAAAATCAAACTGCCAGACACTAAAGACGTAGAATATCTCTAAAAAGAATTAGGGTAAACAGCAAAGTTCCAGGCTGCCGTCCCACCTGCAAAGCTACCCCCACCCCACACTTCTCTGGCACATTTCATGCAACTAGAATAACCATGGATGGGTTTAAACTCTCTGTGAGGGTTTATTTTCTAATATCAGATATGAAGGACTGTCACGGAGACAGCAGGGGATTATGAGTTCGAACTTTACATAAAGTTATGTCATTAATTCATGCCCGAATACTGAATTTAAAAAACTATATAAACTTTCCTAGGTCTGTTTTTATCTTCTCAATCTCTGATGGAAGCTCTCCAGTTTTAGGGTTGCTTTGAGTTCACAGATAAGAAGTAAAGAAAGGAGCGATTAGGTATATACACAACAGAATTAAAAGACTCATATCACAGTGACATGTGTGCACCCACGTTTATAGTAGCTCAGTTTGTGATTGGTACATCTTGGAAACAACCCAAATGTCCATTACCTGGAGACTGGATAAGAAAGCTGTGGTTCGTCTACAGAATGGAGTATTACTCTGCCATAAAAAATGATAAGTTTGAATTTTTTATACTTAAATGGACATACCTTGAGGATATCCTCATAAGTGAAATAAATAGGTCACACATAGGTAAATATAGCATCTTTTCTCTGGTATGAGAAAATGAAGATGTAAATGAGTTCTAGAATTGTATGTTATATATTGTGAAATAGAAAATGCTCAAAGTAAAACAGGTTGAAGGGGGAAAAATAATGAGATTATAACAAAAAAGAAAGGAAGCAAAGTTTATGTATATAGGGGGTGGGGGTGGTAGGGTGGGTAGGGCTATAGGAAAAAATGAGAATTAAGTTGTGTCATATGCTGGTACAAATTCTCATTGTTGAGTGCGATCATGATGTGTATATGTAATGTATCAATAAAGATTTCAATTAAAAAAGAAAGAAAGAAAGAAAGAAAGAAAGAAAGAAAGAAAGAAAGAAAGGAGATACTGTAACCACACATCTACTGAGTACCTAGTGTCTACGCAGAGGGCACGTCTGTAAATTTCCTTTTCGTGAACTACTATTAATAAGTTTTTCTACCAGTTGTCGTTCTCTGTCAAGTGAATCAGCTTCTCTTTCTTTGGCTCTTTCCCACTGTTTCTCTGGGTCTTTTTAAAATTCTTTGATGCCACGGTAAGTAGTACGCCGATGTAAACTCCTCTCCCATGCTGTTTACATGATAGGAACTCATCGAGAGAGACATACATAGCAAGTGGTTAGGAGACCATGTATGGGCTCAGATAGCCTTAGGCAACTTAGTATGCAGTCTTATGAAATTCACTTCACAATTCTGTGCTTTATCTTCTTCACCATAAATAAGGAAAATGATAAATTGTGCCTAGTAATTAGGGAGAGAATTAAATATATTAATATTTATAAAGCTTTTAGGTATGTCATTTACAGACAAGATAAAAAATGTTCTTAACCATGAACAAATGAATTATGGATATTAATATGATAAAAAGAAATATTGTGACAATCTTATGAAGGTAGGGCAATTTACATAAATTTTACTAATTTCTTAACTGACACAAACAAATGTCATTTAAAATCTTTGATAACCTGAATAATCGTGTGCCTACTATTGAATTCTTATGTAAAAGCTACAAAAAATAAATAAATAAATAAAAGCCAAGTTTAAATGGCTACCCTAATGAATTGTAGGAAAACTTTGAAGAACAAATAACACATTGTATAAACTCCTCCAAAAAGAAAAATAAGAGGGCATCTTCCCCAACTTTCATAAAACCAAAATTATCTGTTATCAAAATTAAAAACACAACTATAAATATAGAGAAATATTTTTCAAGAATTTAGACACATGAAAAAATAAGCAGCTAATTATTAGCCTCTGGAATATTTAATGCAACAGCAAAAGAAGTATACTGAAGAGAGGTTTATCCAAGTAATATGAAACTAGATTAATATTCACAGATCAATCAATATAATTCACTATTCTAACAATCTACAGAAGGAAAATATTACAATTACTACAATAATACTACAAAGGCATTTGATCAAGTAAACATCTAAATTATTTAAATCCTCATTCCAAAAACAATCAGCAGTTTAGGAGTAGAAGTTCCTTAACTTGATATTATGCACAGACAATGATAAAAGCCCTGATTCTTGGTCTCTAAAATGGGAAGAGGTCAAGATAGAGTATCTGTTCTTTTCTCCTCTGCAATATATCAAAGGAAATATAAACAAAGAATTAAAAAAGAAGAGATGGTAGGAAATAGGGAAATTGACATTTTAGCAGTGGGAAGGAGGGCAAAGGAAATAAGAGGGAAGGGGGACAAGATAGGTCTTAAAATAATCAAAATGGTACATAAGGGGCAAGGGGTTGTAAGGTGGGTAGGCAAATTGGAAAAAAATAAGAATTAAGTCATGTTATATCATATTCAAAAATTCTCAATCCTGAATGTGACCACGATGTATATATACAATGTACCAACAAAGATTTTAATTAAAGCATGTATAGATAGATATATGTATATATCCAAAAACAAATGTAATTATTATGTATCATAAACACATATCAAAAGTTAAGTATACTAACCTGATTTTAAAATTAGCAGTATGTCAGCAAAATAATAAGTGTAATATATAGGCAATATATACATATTTATGCCAAAAATTTTGCAAAATTCAAATGATTTTAAAATTTATTAAAACAGTGGATTACCTATGTGCTAAAAGAAAAAGAAACATCTTGTACCTTATCCAATTAACAACTTGATAAACTAAATATTAAATTTAAAACTAAAGCTTAGAGAAGAAAACAGAAGAAATTCTTACTGAATTTAAAAAATTCTTTTCTTCTTTTACTTTTTCTTTTCTTTTTTTTTCCTTTTTGAACTTGAAATTGAACTTATGTATCCTCACTTGGTAAGTATATACCCAAGAAAGACAGGTCATATCCTGGGAAATAATATTTGCATAGTAAATATCTAACTAGGAATTTTAATATAGAATATTTAAACACCTCTCAGAACACAATAGTAATAAAAGACACACCCACTAAAATTGGACCAATAATTTGAATAGACATTTCATCAAAGAAGTTGTGTCTGATATACTGGGCATAAAAAGAACACAAAAAAACTGTCTCATTAATCGATAGGAAAATGTAAGTTAAAAACCATGACGAGTATTACCACACACTCATTAGAATAACTATAACTCAGTTTCAAAACATCAACAATACAAATCTCTCAGAAGAATGGGGACCAAATAAACGTCTCATACCTTGCAAGTGAATAAATGAAAGACTATAGCTACTCTAGAAATATGTCTAGTACTAGCTTATAATGGTCAACATACCCCTGGCCATGTGGCTTCCTAATTTAACTCCTACATACTTATCTAAGAGAAATGCAATTCTTGATCACTTACAAACCTTGACATGAACTTTTTTAAAATCAGAAAAATTCAAGCAGCCTAAAATATTTTTAAATGGCCTTAAAAAAAGTACACACACACACACAGACACACACACACACACACACACACACACACACGCAAGGTCAAAGTCTGCAAAATGAAATACTGCTAAACAATAGGAGAGACTAATTCCGATAACCCTACTGTGGGTAAATTTCAAGCACAATATGGTAAGTGAAGGGAAAAGACCTCAGAAGGCTTCTTAGTATGTGATTCCATTGATGTGGCATACATGGAATAGGCAGAATTATACAGGTAAAAATAAAGCAGTGGTTACTAAGGGCTTCAAGTAGGAGGGACAGACTGACCATAAAGGGATACTAAAAAGGAAGTTTCAGAGCCAATATGTGCTCTGTGTCAGCACTGTGGTGGTGATTATTACATAACTTTTTGCATCCATCAAAACCCAAACTACACTGCATCAAAAATATAAATTTTATGGTATGTAAATGATTACATAATGAAAAAAAACACTCAATATTTTAAGAAGTGGTCATTAAGTATCATAGCATGACTCATTTTAATTATTTTTATTACTAACACGGTCAGACAAGTAGAGAATGGCCTAGAAAGAGTGCAATTTTGATACCAACAAGTATGAATTCAATTAAAAGAAATACAGGGGCAGGAAAAGATGTAAGAGAAAATCTATCTGATAAAGAAGGAAAGAAGGATAAATAGAGACAGAAACAATGGGTCATCTATGAAGAAGTCAAGGGTTCAAATCACCAAGATTTAATTGATCCACTCATGTCTGCGGTGGAGTTGGGTTGGTTTGGGATGAGTTTGATTTGGCTGGAGACCAAGCACTCACACATCCTAGGCAAGTGCACTATTCCTGAGCGAAATCCTAAGCTCATTCAAGATTGAGAGAAACACAGGGCTACTTTGGATTTATGATACTGTGTAAGGGAGCAGTACAGTAGGCATCTGTGAAGGGATAGTTAGTTCTCAGCATCATGGGAATATATACATCACTAGTCAGGAAGAATACCAAAAATAAGAAAAATCTGCAAAGAAAGCGATGGAAGAACATATTCTGAGAACCAAGGTCCGAGAACTCTAGGCTGTGAAGCCTGGGTTCTGATGCAGAGGGCTCTAGAAACAAGAACTGAGGAATCAGATAGAGACCTGTTTTGACTCAGGTAGTTGATGTGATTGCATCCCAGGGATGTTACAGGCTGGTGCTTATGCTCTAAATTTACTCCACTAGAAACACAGATGCTGGTGTGGAAGGGAGCACTACCTTTGCTGGAGGCCTCTGCCTTGGCTATTATGGGTAGTGTGACAGAGAAGAAGATGGATGTGTAGAGTTATTAACATATCATGTGGCTTGGCTTTCACTAACTTTTTGTGAAATTCAGTTTCCACCAATGGGCAATAAGAGACAATGCCTAAAAACAAACAAAAAATCAAAGGCAGTAAAATAATTCTTCTAGTAAATACCGTGTGTGAGAATGCTTCTTGGAGGATATGATATTTGACATGAATGTAAGAGATTTGTACATAGAATTTGGGGGTGGATAAAAGGAAGGGATGAAAAGAAAAAGATAAGGGGTAATAGGGAAGAGAAGGGTAAACAGAAGTGATTAAAGAAATAGGGAAGAGAATATTGAAAACATACAATACTGAAAAAGCAACCCAAAATAAAAAACTAGACATGTGGAATGTCCATCAAACTGGACGATCTGATGGGCATAGAGAATGGAGGGTATTGAGAACTGAATGTACGTGGTACCTCCTCAGTTTAAAAGCTTGATTATTTGCAGGACTCTGCTTGCAAATGGAGTTTGGCCAGAACAAAATCAAATTCAATGGTTTGGTTCAATGCTGACCTCATGAGGAAACTTGATTCAGTCCTTGTCCAGTCCAATTTGCCACCAGAATGACAGAGAGAACTCACTTTAGGGACAGCAGTGCCACTGTACCGACATTGAATGAAAGCTTGCATGGGAAGGCAGAACCACTCTTGCTCCAATGTTGGGTAAGATGTTTGTAACCCAAAGGAGGTGACAATTTGAGTTTCGTATTTCTTGACACTCTTAGCTTTACTCAATCAAATACTAATCAAACATCTATCATACATAGTATCATACAAAATGTCATGCATAATTAAGCAACAATATACTGCATTGGCCCTAAATAGAATTTATAATTTGAAAAGCAGAATCTGGAACATTCATAAAATAAAAGAAGTCTAAATAAAAAGATTAAGTAATATGCCTTGAGTCTTTAACACCAGTGGATGAAATCAATAAGCATTTTCTCAATGTTTTTATTTGGAGTATTCTGTATGAAATATTATGACACTTATTCTGAAAATCAGCCTTGCTTTTCTTTTTTCTTTAGAATGCAATATTGTTATCTACACGTTATTACACACCATGGTAAAAGTCTAGACAGAAATGAGACAGAAATCATAGTGAAAAAATGAGATTTGAAAATTCCATTTTAGAGACGAGTGAGCTGATATTAAGAATAGTTACAAAAGCTGACCTGAATTACACAAAAATTAAGTGAGGAAGTTAGCCTAGCATTTATCCCAGGCTTTAAACCTTTAAAAACATTCATTTGGGCCGGGGATGAGGCTCAGAAGTAAAATGCTTACTTAGCATGCACTGGGTTTAACCTTCAGGACCACAAAAACAATTGTTTTTACTCTGAGGAGAAAATTAGAATTCATAGAGTTTGAAAGACTCTTCAGTTGATTGATGAAATTTCTCTGGAAATGCAAACCTGTAAAGTTCAATTGGAAGCTAGATAAACTGTTCCCCAGAGACCAGGTGATCTCCAAAATATTACCATTTCTGATTTACCCTTATATCCGTGCTTCTGTTTTGATCCTTTTGCTTTCTCTTCTTTCCTAAAAAGGCCATTTTCAATTAAGACTTCTAATTAGATTCCACATTTGACACACATCTCTAGGAGAAAGCAAATGGCCGCAGCAGTAACGAAAAGGCAGCTGTTTTCTGATTTCTTGGGACAAAATGAGGCTCTTTGTTCCTAAGTTTTGAAATCTTACCCAATTTTCCATGATTTTCTTCTTTTCTTTAAATCATAGCCAATTTAATTGAAAGTTACTGAGCTGGAGTAAGAACGCCAATGCCCATTCTAACATGTGTGCTGAAAAACCCTCTTCTGCAATGAGGGGGGTGAACTCAAGTAGTGTGGGTCGGTAAAGTGTTCTTTGCTGAGTGTACAAAGCCTCCCTATTTCACAGAACATGAAGTTAATCTTTCAAGTACTGAAGTAGGCATTTACCCGTCATTCACATCATGGGAAGGCTTTTTTAGGAACATGAATTATGAGAATGTTTAAAAAAAAAACAAGGATTGATATTTTTGATATAAAAGAATCTGAGTCAGATTAGCTAAGACGCAAACAATAATTTCTGTGGTAATCTTTTCTTTGACTTAAGAAAACGAATATTCCACTGATATTAAAACCTGTTTATTAAGCTGTCAACTTCAGAACTCCTTTGGGGTACCTAAGGTTTTATTTTCACATTCAAAATATAATTAAGACTTGAAGCATTAACTATATAATTCATTTCAGAAGAAAGATCTCTGCTAAAAAATTCTATACCATAGAGGCAAACAGATCTTTTCTGGCTTGAATTATCTAAATTTTAGAAAATTATGTCACACAGTTTAATGAGCACAGACATCAAATAAGTCATATTACCAAAATGCAAGCATGGCTTAAGGAGTCAAAAGATCCTCTTAAAATGTATATTCCCCAAGGAAAAATCTTGAACAATTCCTCCTATAATTCTAAAAATAAATTTGGAGATTTTTCAGTAGAACAAAGTTATAAAACACACACATTTTGTTTTTGCTTTTTTACTGTAAATTTTCTCAGAATCACTCATGTTAATTTGCACTTAAATCTCCTGAAAGTGTTACAGTGTCCCAAAAAGTCATAAATTTTCTGGAGCCAACATCATTTCATAAATAATATGTCATGCACCAGTGTTCCAAGGAATAAATGCGTTGAGAATTTCTTTGCCCAGAAATTATCTCATCTACACTGTGCTCTGTTGGAACATCTCATTGGCCAGGGTGAAATGGGGTGATAGACCAGGAAGCATCTATAGTGATGGGACAAACAAAGAAGATGATTGACACTGAACAGGAGTATCCAGGGGAGAAAGTGGTCCAGCAGAGCTGCTCCCAAGATCCCTTGTCATGGACTCTGGGGTCTATGGGAGCCTGCCATCTTCCCTTCTCCATCTCCACTTTCCCTTGGTCTGTCTCCTCTTCTGTGACTGTACTATAGCCACTCTAGCTTTCTTTAGTTGCTTTTCTGTTTTTGTTTAAAGTTTATTTTCTTAATTTATTGTTGCCCTATCTGCCAGGGACTCTCGCCTTGTAATTAGTCTTAGCTTAAACATCCTCTTCCAGAGAAATAGTCTCTATGTAGCTCACTGTAGCTTTCTTCCCTTCTCTCCCAAAATATTCTCCCATAGACCTGTAAAATCTTCCTTCTTAACATTTATCAAAAGTTTTACTCATAGAGTGCTATTTCTTTATTTCATGTTTCTCCCACTGGACTTTATGTGCCATAAAGGCAACTGGACTACACCTACTTTATCCATTTATATAAATCATTTCATAGATGAGTTTCCCGTACAGGAGATTTTTCATGAATATGTGATAATTTAATAGTAAGTGCTACTAATAATTTAGTTCTTTCACATGCCTGAGGTTAGCTTAACTGAAGTTCTCATAAGTGATTTAAAGTACACATAGAAGTTGATTTTTCTTTAGGACATGAACACTTGTAACAGCCATTCACACATTCTAAAACATCAAACTACTATTACTGTAAAATATTTTCTTATAATAGGAGAAATAAGGTGGTAGTGATTGTTAGTTTTAACAAGTGCTATATATGAAATTCTGAGACCAGATCTTGTACCTGGTTTTTGTTGTATCCCTCACTTCTCTTGGATGATTACTTTGCTGTTTCAGGGCTCTGCAAAGGAAAAAAAGAACAAAATGTTACAATTTGGTATTTCACAGGAAACATACTAAAGTATACATAGATATAATACTCAATAACCCCACAATGCCCATTTTTAAAAACCTAGGGACTTACCATCGCCTCAAGATCTGCAGAGTAAATCTGTTTCTTATTTCTGTTCAAAATTACTCTGCCTCACCCAGGTCATAGCACTCCATTAGAAGGACTTATTCCTTACACTTATTTACTGTTCATGTGGGCCACACGATATTCATGTCAAATCCTATTTTAAATTATATTTACTAATTCATTTACTCTTCATAACTCCTGGTCAAGAAAGGGTTAACTCAGCTGGGCTGCTTTCCTCAAACCCTGCAGACTCCAAGATCGGTCCTTGAACCTTCCCAGGAGATGAGATTTCAGCTAGTGATAGTGAGGTTCAGGGGAAGACTGTTCCATATGCGTGAAGCCTTGGGCCACGTGGTTCCACTCTGAGCAGAGGCTTTACAGTGTAATTTACAGTAAATGTTTGTTTCTGCTGGAAGGGAGAGATACACTGCAGGAAGGGTGGCTGAAGTCAGTTCTTCAGGGCTACATGATTGTGGGCCTAACCAGGAGCCCAAAGCCTGGCTAAGCTTCGCTGGGATCCCACACTTCACACCTCGCTTAGGAGCGGGTAAGTTCCTTCCTCGGCTGGGCGTAGGGCTCCTTTTTATTTTCTGACTTCAGTCTACATCCATTCAGTGTAATAAAATTTAGTTAGGGTCACGTGGCTTTCTGAGTCTGAGGGGCTTCTTGTAGCGAATTATAAATCCCCGGGGGTAGTCATAGGACCTTCAACACTCCACTCTGAGACAGGTACAATTATTATTCATGTTGTTTAGGGAATTTGCCAAAAAATAACAAGAGTACTGTAGCTTGGCAGAGTCTCTAAATTAGTTTAGGTGTCAGTATTTTAATTTGACACCAATCTAGAGCCAGAATTGATCACTTTATCATTATCCATGCTTCTTATCAAAACATTTATCATTATAAGTTATTGAATAGGCATACTAAAATGCTATCTGAACTTTTCCTAGGTTATTGTCAGGAATGATAGTTTTCAAATTATATATTTATCTTCTCTAACTAAGATTCCATTTTATCTTTGAAAATAAACCAACAACTTACTGAATTAAATTTATTCTTCAGCCCTTCTCCTTTTTTCAAAAATATCTTTCCTCTTGTCAAGTCAAAAAGGCAGATATAACACATGACCTTCTCGGAGATGATCATATCTCTCCTACTTACAGTTGTCCACCAGCACCCATGGGAGACTGAGTGCAAGAGCCCCATGGGTACCAAAGTCCACAGCTGCTTAAGTCCCTTACATAGAGCGAGGTAGCATTTGCATATGAACTATCTGCATTGTTCTGCATAAGCCATCTCTAGATTACTTATAATACCTAACACTACAATGTAAATGCTATATACTGTCAATAGCATATTGCTCAAGAAATAATTATAAGAAAAAAGTCTGTGCATGTTCAGAAGCAAATTTTAAAATATCTTCATTCCACAATCCATTGAATCCAAAAAATGTGTAACTCATAGATATGGTGGACATATACAAATACATATACATATACAGATATAAATACATATACAGATACATATACAAATACATATACAGATACATATACAGATACAGATATAAATACATATGCAGATACATATACAAATACATATACAGATACATATATATATTTAATATAAAAGATGAAACTACAGTGAGTAATCTTTAAATCACACTAAACCTTATTTGAGAAAAGAAAAAAATAATACTTCACAGCAATTTTTCTTAAAATTTCTCATCGTCGGAGTTTGATAGATCCAGGCACACTTTTAAGATAAAGACTGTAAAAAGTTCCAGAGTAAAAGAGAACATAAAATTTGTCATTCAGTTGTTACTAAAGATAATGAAAAGCATCTGTTGATTGCCAAACACAAAGAGAAAAATAATATAAATACAAGGAAAAGTCCTAGGTTTGCTTTTTCAAGTTTTGACTTACGTACCCTTTTCAAAGGATATCCCAGTCTAATTAGATGCGATCATTAGGTATCTGAGATAGTAGCTTTATCCCAACAGTTGAACGAAACCCTAATTTATCTATAATCTTTGCAGATCTACTCAAAGTTTAGCATGATGCCCTGCTGTCCGCACATTGCACAGCACAGATGGTCTTCCTCATGTGAACACATCACACATCCCGATATTTTGAAGTGTCATCACATCTGAGAAGATGGAGTCCACTTAAGGAAAACAATGTGGATATACAGGAGGAGCGCATTTTGTATGGTCCATGATTGCTAAATAAGACCTTGAATTTTTTTTTTTTTTTTTTTTTTTGAGACAGCGTCTTGCTTTGTAGTTCAGGCTGGTCTGAACTCAGCCTTGAACTCACAGAAATCCTCCTGCCTCTGCCTAGTGACTGATGGAATTATAGGCATGAGCTACCATATCCGGCACTGTGGTACTGATTGCTGGTGGGTGTGAGTCACCACACCTGGCACTGTTGTATTTGGTTATGAGGATTCGAATCCAGGCCCTTCTGCATGCAAGACAGGTGCTGGAACCACTGAGCTAAATCCCCAGGCCCCTTGAAAATTTTTTTAATGCAAGTAAAGCATGCAGAGGAAGGGCAACGTCTCATACAGAGATGATTAAATATACTGAATAAAAGCAGGATAAGTGTCCGAAGAAGAAAAGTTTATGATGCACTAAGATCAGCTGTGTTCCAGGAGCCCGAGTCTTTCAGACTTGCCTCGTCCTCATCATGATATTATCTGTCCCTTGTCAGCTCCGATTATTCCACAAGAGCCAACATTTACTCAAACTTACTGAAGAGTTCAATCATCTTAAATAAATGCCACATGAAGAAAATGCAAAGAAAAAAGCCTCGGTTAACAAATACATCATTACCTTCTAAACAAATGATCAAATAGCTTGTTTTCATTATTAGGATGTAATAGTTTTGTTAAAACCCAGAGTATGAAATTATGTTTTGAACAAGTTCATGATGGTAAATTGAGCACTACTGTTTAGGACTAGAATGTGGCTCATGAGAGCCTCAAGGTCGCCCTCTTTGGGCTTCTACATTATGCTGGGAGGCTGGTACATCCCCGGGTCCCAGAATTCATTCCCTTTGTAGGCCTACAACCAAGTCTCTCCTTCTACCCCAGAGTACTGTGATGAGAATGTAACTAACATCAAAGTTGACTGTTTGCCTTTTTCATGTTGCCCCAGGTTAGAGATGCCTTATGTGGACCCTTGATATCCTGGATGATTCTAGGACAAGGACTTCCTCAGTGAGAGTTCTGGGATGTTACACAGAAGTCTGGAGCTGGCAAGGGTGAGGTTTAGAAGCGAACATGGAGATATATACTGTGAAAGTCAGAGATTGTGCTGTCTGGAAGTCCCAGTGGATCCTGGGAAACTCACACATCTGCTATCAAGAAAGTCCAGTGTTTAAATACATGCGCCACAGACTTCACATATGGTTACTAACAGCTATATTAAAAAGAAAAAAGAAAAAAAAAAACCTGTCTCTAAAATAGCTGTAGAAATTCAATCTCATCTCCAAAAGCAAATGTTTAAAACTACTTCTGTTGCCAAACTTTCATCTTTTAGCACAAAGACAAAGTAGAAGTTAGCTGACAGCAACTTACCATCAGTAATGTCTTCAGTAAAATCAAATACTATAACATTTTTCTATTACAATTAATAAGATAATTTCAGCAAACTCTCAAGATGCAAGATAAATTTGCAACACTAATTTTTCTATATAATAGAAATAAATAGAAGGTAATTTTTCAAAATAAATAAATACAAGTCTCAATGGTCACAGTAATATCCTGCATTGCTGCATCAGTGACAACAAAAATCAATAAAATACTTTTGAATAACCTAGTAAAGAAAATTATAAAAAGCTGTAAAGAGAAATAGGGACCTATAACACACATGTGAGTGAGAAAATATTTGTAATATAAATATCAAATGTTTCAAAAATAATTTATATTTGAACATAATTCAAGTAATTCTCCTTGTGGGAGTAATTTTCAAGCTTTTTTAAAATTTTGAAGTTCATTTGAAGAAGAAGTTTGGGATCATAAAGAAAACTCTGACTATGAATATTAATGAGAAGTTTTGCTGTAATGATACAATATATGACTATGGTACATTTAACAGTACAGAAATGGCTCTGAAATTGATGTTCATATTAGTGTGAAAATGAGTAGTACAGAAACATCCACTTTATTTTTTCATTCAACAAATACACACCAGTCACATCAGTCACATGCCCAGTGACTTTCAGGTTATTAAACATAGAACACAATTCCTATCTCTTCCCATTACATTTGGTGGGGAAAAATTGAGAATTATTTCCATTATGGGAGAAACTGATATACTGGGAATAGGAATACATGAAAGTACATAAATAGGGAATTAAAATT